>PVJA010007881.1:0-66737 GCA_004027025.1 Myocastor coypus | reverse complement strand
GCATGTGGTGCTGGGGATTGAACCGCAGTCCCTGAAGCTGCCCAAGCTTTCCCAAGCAGGAGCTTTAGACCACTGAGCCATCCCGCCGGGCCCCTGTATGCTTTCAATAGACCTTTTTTTTTTTTTTTTTTTTGGTGGGACCGGGGTTCAAACTCACAACCTTGCACTTGCCAGGCAGGCACTTGTGCCACGGAGCTATCTCCCCAGCCCCTAATAGACCTTAATTTTTAAAATCTTTTTTAGTTTTTAAAAACATTACTTTAAAGAGAATGTAATAATTGAAAAGACATTAGAAACTGTACACATTTAGAAGACAAGGATGAGAAGTATTCAACCTAATACAAAGACCATGGTTGAATACCTCTCATAGAAATAATATCTTAGGGACTTATGAGATGGTTCAGCGGTCTAAAGAGCCTGCTTAGGAAAGCTTAGGCAAGCACAGGGACCTTGGTTCGAGCCCCAGCACCACATGCTGAGGGTAGGCTGAGCCAGCTATGAAAGAAAGAAAAAAAGAATCTGGGCATGGTGGCTCACGCCTGTAATCCCAGCACTCGGGAGGCTCAGGCAGGAGGATTGGTGTGAGTTCGAGACCAGCCTGGGCTACAAAAGTGAGCTCAAGGCCAGTCTGAACTGCATAGCGAGACCCTATCTCAAAAAGACAAAAAAATAAGAAAGAAAGGCAGCCTTAATGCACCTCTCATAAATAATATCTTAAGTATCATTAAATTTGAAGTTGATTAAATGAAACATTCTTTGACTTGGGTAATAACTTTGCTTAGTAATCCAAGTGATAAGCATTTCTGTCTGCCTTTGGAGCATCAGAGTTTTATATATGTTAACTCCTCCCTCCACAAAATCCCCTCTAGAGCAAGCCCAGGAGGCACTGCCTTGTGGGGGCCCGGTGCGAGCTCTGGGTCTGCTGTGCAGACACATGGACGTGCTGCTTCGATCGTGCATCAGCTGCTCTGTGCTTGCATAATATAGGCACCAAGTGTCTCTGCCAGTCAGGCCACGGATGCTAGATGGAGCCTCAGGGCACAGCAGGTCTTGGTCCATTTCTGATTGAACTGATGACAATGTCAGTAGTCTTTCCTATGGTAGGTTAACAGGTCAGATGATGTTTAACTTTAGCTTTAGTTCTTCCTATGCTGTTGGGCGGTAATGTAATTTTTTTTTTTTTTTTTTTTTTTTTTTTTTGCGGGACTGGGGTTTGAACTCACGACCTTGCACTTGCAGATAGGCACTTGTGCCACGGAGCTATCTCCCCAGCCCCCTGTAATTTAAAGAAAGTAATAACAACTCTCTGAGGTTTAAGTTATATTAAGCCTAGAGTTTGTTTTCTGTTACTGTACTTTTTTTGTTATTACCATATTTTATTTATTTATTTATTTATTTATTTTTTGCTAAAGTACTTGGGTTATAATCATTAACCACCAAATGACTTGGGCCCATATCTCAGTCTCTAAAAGTCCCATCCATACAAGGGGACTGGCCAGATAGCGCAGTGGACTATAGGGCCAGCAGCTGGGATTCAATTCCTGGCATGCCGTGCTGGGTGATCGAGACTTGACGTGGTGACACGCACCTATAGTCTCAGTGCTTCAGAGACTGAAAACAGGAGGATCGCTATGAGTCCAGTCTAAGTAGCAGGACCCTGTAGACCCTGCAGACCCTGTCCCCAATACATTAAAATAAAAGTCCCGTAGGAGTTATTTTGCAAAGAGTTGATAACTAATAAGAGTATTTTCATTGTTGCGATCACCAGCATTTGCAAAGACCCTTAAATTGCTATTCCTATTTTCCTAATTTACAGAAGTCTGTGCGGCGTGCCTCAAGAACAAGCTTCTCTGCTGACTCCGGTTTGTACTGGTTGGGATTTATTATTATCAGATCACCATCACAGTAACAAGGGAGAGGACAAAGCCCTGTCTCAGAATAACACTGTGGAGTGTAACATGTCAAACATAGGCAGATGGCTGAGTTAGCGTCCCCTAGTGGTTGATAAGATACTCTGTTCAGGGCAGGGCCTAAGTGCACATAAACTGCCTTTTCAGTTAGAAATTCAATCAAGGGCTTTGTTAGCATATATTCTCTCACTACGAGTTGCTAGAGGATACTGTGGCTTAGGGTTGAAATGCTACTATGGTAAGGCTTACAAACTAAGCATTATATAATTTGTAGGCTAAGGGAAAAGTTGGATTGTAAGGCAATTTGAAACAATTACGATGCTGAATTTCACAAATGTTAAGGATGGAGAAAAATACTGAACCTTCTGTTTCTTATTTCATCATTTCTTGTGAAGATGAGGAAGAACAGGATTCCAAAGCCTGCTGTATCATCACCACAGGAAATGCTTCAGGAGGGCCTCAGGTACATGTCAAGGAGCTCAAACAGAACATTCTTACCTCAGATGGCTCTGAAGACAGTGCTGTTCAGGAGCCACTTAAGGCTCCTTTTTCAGCACATCCAAGACATGGTAGCAGGAACGCAAGTGATCCCAACCCTGGGGATTTAAAGGAACAGTCCCAGGTGGCTGTATTGGGCTGCAATGGTGAGCTGAAACCTTTTCCCACTGCACAGTTTCTGGACAATGGCAATAAAAATGACTCTCCTTTTAAGAAGCTCTATCAGTCAATGAAGGAAGAGTTTGACGGAGCATCACAAAGACAAAATGTTCTACGGTGTCATCGAAAATCAGGATCATCAGCTGCTCACACAGCAGAAAATAGCAGTGCTGACTGTTCAGAGAAGGAGGCTCAGCTGCTGGAGACCTGCAGGTCAAGACCAAGGTCCAGTAGAAGCCTCCGCAATGGTCCTTCTTCACCTGCACCAGAAACGAGTCAGGCTGAGGAAATCAAAAGCGACCCAGAGCCTACTCAGACTCCCAAACGAGCTGCACGTTCCAGCATTTCTCTCTCTCCTTTGACTAAAGTGCAGACCCCTGTGCGGCACTCGGAACAACAGAGATCCTCACGGAAACGTAAGAGCGAAGACCTGCATGTCGCTGTCGGAGAAGAGTCTATGAGTCTGGGTAAGAGTGAAGGCAGCAAGGCATTGATGGAACAGTTGCTCCTAGGAAGCTTTTGACTAGAAATCATTTCATAATAACTAAAGTTGAGGATGCTGCAGACCCTGTTTTCTAAAAGTGGGCGGGGGAGCTGTCCCTACACACGTGGAAGTGTTGCGTAGAGAAATTAAAAATCAGCTTATAGGTCAGGTGCCTTGCTCAAGTTGAAAGAAAGTTAGGAAAAGATCTTCATAACAAGACTGAGAATTACTCGGTTGTATTATACCCGGACAGATTTGGTCTGAGTTTCTTGGTCTGGGTGCAATTTATGTCGATAACTTTGGGGATTCCATTAGTAAGTTTATTTAAGTCCAAATCTGTTTCCCCTAAAAGATTTGACACGTACTTTACGAATAAATAAGAGACTTTTATTAATTTAGTAATGTTGAGCTTTGTGGTAAAGAATTTGCCAAACACTTAGGGTACAATAAGCGACGCATCCATGTTTCAGCTGAGAGATGAATGCTAAAGACCCAGAAAATTATAGCAAAGAAAAGTAGTGGAGGTGCAAGTCATGAGATAGGCATGATATGGGAAGTTATCCTTAAACCCTTGGTTCACTTTTCTGTTTATCAAAAAGTAGGCAGAAAGATAATCATTTATATTCGTGGTTCAATTTTGAGCCAGAATCAATCGTATCATAAAAGTTTGGTTGTTTAGAGTCAATCACTAGAAATCTCTTGTGCATCATCCAGCCTAGTGCTGGCCATCATATATACATAATTCACTCTGTTCTTAGAGTGTCCTATAATTATTTAAGTATTATATATATATATCACTGAGCTAGGCATGAGGCTCTGTGCCAAGTTCTACATGCTTCACCAACATTAGTGCTGAACAGCCTTTGCAGTAGGAATGTCCACAGAGTTCTTTTTTTATGCTGGGGCAAAGAGGGAAACTGATAACCCAGATTACCTAAAGGGCTGAGAAGACACAGGTACACACGGTCAACAGCAGACATGGCCACTGCAGTGGGCATGGGAGCTCTGTACACTTCAGTGTTGGAATATAGAAAGGAAAGATGTGTGGGCATTTGGCCGTAGCCATCTTCATACCGGGGCCTGCTTTCTGCAGGCAACCTTTATGGTGTGTGTGGAGGGAGTGTGACTGTCAGATGTGACCTACACTGGTCATCAGTGTTCCGTTGAGTTTCGTATTCAGGAAGTCTCACTTGGCCAAAGGACTTAGGTTGATTGGTGGGTCAGCAAGTTGTGTGGTGAGGGCTAATTCACAAAATGACCATTGTTGCCCAGCTCATGCATACTACTTGATAGGCAGGTCTGCATCAAGCTCAAGTGTATGTTTCAGAACGTTCTCTTACACCACTATTAAGAGCTTGTCTCCATTGGGTGCCAGTGCTCCAGACTGCCTACTGTTGCAGCTTGATGTCTTAGTGGCTTCTCAGATCTCTCTAGAGTCTTATTGAAGTTTTCGGTTATGAATACTGTAAGAGAACAAGGGTGTTAAATTTTAATAAGTTTTTGGCTGATAAATTTTTAATACTAGTTTGATAGAAGTCAGGTGTCAGTATGGTTTTTGTATTGTTCATTTCAAATTTGTTTTCCTATATAGATAAGAATGCAGATGTGTCTTTAAAGAGAAGGCGTGTGTCCTTTGGGGGCCATCTAAGACCTGAATTATTTGATGAAAACTTGCCTCCTAATACACCTCTCAAAAAGGGAGAGACCCCAGTCAAGAGGAAGTCTCTTGCAACTCATTCTCCAGCTGTCCTAAAGAAAATCATCAAGGTAAACTTGACATCAGTGTTCTCTTCATACCTCATGGCACACACAGCTGGTACACATTCCTTCCAAAGTCCTGATGTGGTACAGTTATGGTAGAACTCGTTTTTTTCTGTTTCTAGTAAATAATTTTTTTAAATTGTAAGATAACAGCTCACTCATATCAATGCTGGAGAGGAATATCTGAGCTCCCCGCTGTGGCTCTGAGGTGACTCAGCACTTTTCTTTTCCGTGTAGGATACATTGGCGCATACAGCTTGCTTAGAGGCCTCAGAACCACTGTGGGTCACACTAAAAATGACTGGTTAGGTCCGGATATACTGCCACATAATAACTACAGAATCATTTTTATTTCATTTTAGGATTATAAGAGTTTAAGAAGGCATTTAACTGATAAAGAAAATCTTTGATGGTAAAATCTCTCTTTTGCACAATTTATAACTTCACTTTATTACCCTCCCTTGTTTTTATGAAATACCTGGAAAGGTATGGCCATGCAGTTCACTTACATAATGGATTGTACAGGCTTTTTGTGTTTGTACCAAGAGGGCTGGGAACAACCAAGCAGCTCTGACTTGACCTTGTGCTGTGGTTTGTATCTAGTGAACTCCTCAAAGCCTCATGCAATTGTGGGGTGTCCTCTGGAGCAGTGGTTCTCAACCTTTCTAATGCCATGACCCCGCAATACAGTTCCTCATGTGGCAGTGACCCCAAACCAAAAAACAATTTTGGTGGCTACTTTAAAACTGTAATTTTGCTGCAGTTATGATTCGTAATGTAAATATCTGATATGCATTATGTATTCTCATTGCTACAAATCAAACATAATTTAAACATAGTGATTAATCACAAAAACTATTTAATTATACATTGAGAAATATTTATTACTAATTCCAATAAATAACATTTCACCATGGCATAGCATGGGTTTAAATATGTATTTTCCGATGGCTTTAGGCGACCCCTGTGTTTTGGTCGTTTGACCCCTGCTGGGGTCTCGACCCACACAGGTTGAGAACCACTGTTGTAGAGTTTGATAAATTCATGATCCCGTGTTGAGACTATGGTGTAAGGGCTACTGGGATTCTAAGTATGAGTGCTACCTGCAGTTTGGGACGGGCAGCCTGAATGCAACACAGGGGAGACAAACTTGCTCTCTCGCCATTGTTGTCACTACTCCCCCCTTGGCTCTTTGCTGTCTTCTGCTACGATGAGCTACTGCCATGTGCCACTCCACCGTGGAGCCAACTCAGTATGGACTGAGGCCTCCATAAACTGTGAGCTAAGTAAACCTTTCCTTCCTTAATTTTGGTTGTTGGGTATTTTGTCACAGCTAAGAGAGAAGAGGAGAGAAAAGTAACCAAGACAGAATTTTGTACCGAGTAATTGACATACCTTTTCTGAGGAAAACGAGCAGCTCTCCTTCCGGGTAGCCGCAAGGCTGGCGGGCAATAACTAGCATTCGTCAGAGCTCTCCTTTCGCTGAACAGTGTATTTTCTGCACCTTGCCACCTCAGAAAATTCAATTCAGGCTTGGAGCTGATTTTCCTCCCCTTCTCTTTCCTTGAGTGAGTGGCACAATCTTAACCTCACCTTAACTTTGAAACACAGTAGTTTGAACATTTAATGCTTCAAGATTTCAACAGCTGCAATTCTTTGAATAGATTTCTAACAGGCATTAAAAGATGTTATATCCTTGGCAAGATTTCTCATTAACATTTCTGTCTTGGCAGGAGCAGCCTCAATCATCAGGAAAAGAAGAGTCTCTGGAAATCTGTTCAGGAGTGAAAGCGCAGAATGTATCCATAGCTGCTCTAGCTCCTAGTCCTACAGAAACTCCTCCAAAGACAAATGACCAGAGGCGAAGGTTACTCAAGGGCTCGGCTGCCTCTGCTGATGGGAAATCTGCACAGGAGACAGACACGCCTAAGAAAGCTGGGAGGAAGAGTGGCCACTTGCCACCAAAGAGAGCGTCCATTAGTCGAAGTCAGCATAACATTTTACAGATGATTTCTTCCAGAAGGAGGAGTGGTGCTTCTGAAGCCAATCTAATTGGTGAGCATTATGTTGGCAATGTATGTACATCTATTCAGGTTAGTTTTCTCATTAATACTATTTTTGAAAAATCGCACTGTCTTTTTTTCTCTGACAGTTGCAAAATCATGGGCGGATGTGGTAAAACTTGGTGTAAAACAAACACAAATGAAAGTTGTGAAGCCCATCCCCCCTCCAAGGCAGGTGAACAAGAGACAGAGACGGCCTCATACTCCAAAGGTATGTGGTTGCAATAAAAATTACTTGCTTATACAGAGATATTATGATTGTTTTAAACACATGTTTATGCTTTGTTTGTTGTTTTGCCCGTCTGTTTTTTTTCTATAGAAGCCTCCCATCAGTGTACATAATGAGTGTAGCACAGGCCATGCAAACTCACCTTGTACCATAGTAATAGGGAAAGCACAGATTGAAAAAGTAAACGCACCGGCTCGACCCTACAGAATGCTGAACAACTTTGTTTTCAACCAGAAAAGGGACTATAATGAGGATCTCTCAGGTAAAAACAGCCAAAGCCATCTGTAAATCATAATCCTATTTGTGTTTCTAGAGTTTACCTTTTTCTATCCGTTGTGAGTGCAGTTACATGATAAATAATGGAGGCAGCTTTCTGGGTTTGTAGTATTCAGGGAAGATAAAGCTAGTTGATAATACTAGCATAGGGCTCTGTGGATCACACTCTGTAAGAAGTAGGGATGAAATGCCAAGTATGTACCTTCCTGGAGATCAATGTAAATATGCAAAGCTACCACATGCTTTAGAATAGAGTGCCGTGCATTTTTTATAATTGCTTCCTTTGTACTAGTAGTTCTAGAGCAATTCGAGGTATAGGTCATTAAACAAATGCTTCCAGTTCATTCCGACTCCATAAAAAAGTGACCTTGCTTGCTTAGAGATTATAATCATGACAAGAACTGGGACTTAGGTTTTATGTTACATGATATGCCCAATGGTATACACTGTTTAGTGAAGGAAAAGCTAAGATTTGAACTTGATAGATAGAATTTTACATGCTGGCAAAGTAGGAATTGGAAGCACTGTTAGAGTCCTCAGTATAATAAATGCAGAGTACTTTCTAATGAGAGCTATATTTCCAATACTTCATTTGTCTTTTCATAGAATAACAAAGGAAATGAAAAAGTAGATGAGGGCCGGGCGGGATGGCTCAATGGTCTAAAGCGCCTGCTTGAGAAAGCTTGGGCAGCTTCAGGGACCGCGGTTCGATCCCCGGCACCACATGCTGCACCAGCCCTGCCCTCAGGGCGGGCTGAGCTGGCCATAAAAATGAGTGAATAAAAAAAAAGATGAGTGAATAAACAAACAAAGGTTCTGAAACCAGAATAGATAGATAGATAGATAGATAGATAGATAGATAGATAGATAGATAGATAAAATTTTAAAAAACAAAAAGTAGATGAATGAGTGTGTATATATGCTTATAAATTATGTCTGAATGTATAAGTATATCTTAAAAGTAGACCCTCAAAATATGATAAATCATATCTTAAGATTATTTAGATAAAAAATCCTGTCTCATTTAAGATTTAAAATAAGATTTTAAATATTTAGTGCCTGGGACAAAGGATTAAGTTAGGTATTTCTTCTGTTATGACACTTTCCTGGAGTATATAATTCTTGCTTCTTAATCCACGTGAGTAGTTTCCATTTGAAAACATTAACTCCTAGAAACTGAAGTCAGTATTTTCAGGAAGGCCTGGAAGGTGGCAGAGGGAGCATTTAAGTGAGTGGACAGGTTTGGGTGGGATCCTACACCCAAATTATACACATTTTCATCCACTGGTGCCAGCATGGGAAGGAAGCCATGGTGGATATGTGTTTTCAACAAAGTAGATCTTCCATCCGAAGTGCTATATTTTTATTTTCTGAGATTCTGTTACTTTTGTTTGCTTGAAGTAAACGAACTTCTTCTGATTTCCTTTCCAGTGAGATAGGCCAAAACAGAAGCCATACATACTTCTCTTTGCTTTCTTTTTAAAACAAAGTTTATTATTAATAAACTCACTTTCTTTAAGATATTACATACCAGGAATATTAAGGATTTATTTCCCGCCATTTAGTTTGTTATAGGTGAGGTCTGGGGTAGCCGTGTAAGTAAGTAACATCTTTCAAATATTTTCATATTTAAGGGCTAACAGAAATGTTTAAAACTCCCGTGAAGGAGAAGCCACAGATGATGAGCACCTGCTCTGCCACACTCTCCAATTCAGGGACTTTGCGTGGGAAAAAATCCAAAGTAATTAGCTCTGGAGAAGAATCTCTGCCCATCCCTTCAGTGAATTTAGGTTGGTGTGTTTACTTTCTGTCACTGGCACAGGCTTTTAGATAGGAACTTATGGATCACATCACTACCTTATAACCAGTTATTGAATTATTTTTCTGTAACTGATATTGCTGATAAATGCCATTTCTGTCTTCTCCATTCTGTTGTTTAAGCAGAGATTTTCATCAAAGGTTAAAATGCTTTGTATTCATTTACATGTATGATCAGTTAGTAAGTTTAAATGATATTTCCATGTTTTTAGTTTCCTATAAGTAAAGTTGATATAGCAGTAAAGTACAGCCTCCTACTTGCATTGTAAATTACTCAAATTTGGTTATTGCAAATTACAAAAAAGGAAGTGATTTGTGTGTTATCTCCTGATTGTCTGTAATCTTGGGAATGGGAGCAAGCTCCAAGGTGAGGGGGAGGGGAGAGATGCAAGTCTGTCTTACTGTCTCATGTGGTATGGGTCACTGTGTTTCAGTCTTAGAAGGAGCAACTTGCTTGGTTCACATGTTGCTGTAATTAAAAGGTAGGTGTTTCCTGGGTAATATGGAGCCTGACCATACAGTAATGAATAGAATGGCTTTTGTTTCTTATATTTGAAGAAAACAATGCCTGTATTCAAAGCAAGGGCACATGGTATGGTAGCTTTCAAAGATCATTCTTTTTACTTTTTTTGCGGGACCAGGGTTCAAACTCATGACCTTGCACTTGCCAGGCAGGCACTTGTGCCAAGGAGCTATCTCCGTGGCTCCTCAAAGATCATTCTTAAGAATTTATTTTCCTTTAAGTAATCATTGTAGACCCTAACTACCATTTACTGATGATTTTACTCTGTTATGGCTTATGTCTAGATGTACCCCCCAAAACCTCAGATGGCTATAGGTGGGGCTTTTCACATCTGGCTGGGTCTGCAATGCATAATACTGGGATTAAGTGTGATGCTGAGTCCACTGATTTGTTTGGCATAGTTCTGATGATGGATAATGGGAAGACCCTGGGTATGAGTACTACCAACCTTAAGGGTTAGTGGTACTGCTAGGGGCAGGTAGCCTAGACAAAATATGTACAGAGAATTGCCGTGGTCACAGATTTATGACCATATTAGTAGCCTCATGTTCTCAGTAAAGTACATATGAAGACAAAGTACTGGTTTTTATACTATATTTCATAAGGATAAAGCATTGGATTAAGTGTGACGTAGCACAGTGGGTGTAACATGTTTATTCTATGTAAGTTTTATTTCTTCCAGGAGAAAATGTGTACTCTGGTGCTCAGAATGCAACAGAAGAACCATTTTATGAATGTTTGCCAAGCCCTATGTTAAGAAGGAAGTGTATAAAAGATGAAAAGATAGTAGAAACTCCTAAGAACATCCATAAAGTTACTCATTTTGATATTAAAACTCCAGATCCTGCAACAGAGTCTCTGACAACAGTATGTAGCACAAATAAGTTAAGAAGATCTGTGGAGCTCAGAAAAGTGCAGGTGCTGCCTATAGAAAATAAGAATGAAGAAACAGAAGCAGGCATTACTGAGAACCTCAAAGGAAAAAGTCCAGCGAAGACACCATTGCGAGAAAAGGAAAAAGAGAGAGAGATGAAAGATAAAGAAAGATCTTTAGAAACATGTAAGGAAAATGTGGAATCAACTGAAAACTCTGCAAAGGTAACAACTGTAAGGAGATCAAGAAGTGGGGTAAAGACGTGTGAATCCATAGTTGACCTGACAAGTCTCAAGAGAACACCTGAAAGGAATTCCACAGAGCTCATCTTGGACACTCAAATGCTTCAGCAAAAAACAGAGTGTGCCAAAGAATCAACAAATGAGGCAGGTACGCCTACTAAAACACCTTGTAAATCTTCACAGCCAGAAACAGTCTACTCCCCAGCAAGCAAGAAGAGACAGCTAAAGACACCTGTGGGAAAAGTGGATGTGGAAGAAGGATTGCCTGCCCCGAGGAATCACTCGCACATACCAGAGGAACACATACACATAGGAAAGTATGATAAAACTAGGGAGTTGGTTAAGGAAACGCCAAAGCAGAAATTGGACTCAACAATGTCTGCAACAGGAACGAGGAGGTTGCTAAGAACTAGAAAATCCCAACCTCTGGAAGATCTAGATGGTGTCAAAGAACTATTACAAACACCAGAACACACAGAAGAGCCCATAAGTGAGTACAAAGCTAAAGACCTTTGTAGCTCTCCACATACAGAAGCAATGAATACTCCAAGAAGGAAAAAGACATCATCCAACACTCCTTGGGGGAAAGTGGATATAAAAGAGGAGAAAGCAATGCATACCCCAAAAGCAACCGAAAATGAAGACAAAGACATCAAAGCTTTAAACGAATCTGCAAAACAGACACTGGACCTAATGATAAATATATCTGGCAGCAAGACATGGCCAAAAACACCTAAGGCAAAAGCTGGATTGCTAGAAGACCTGGCTGGCTTTCAGGAGCTCTTCCAAACACCGGCACATGCCAAGCACTCAGTGACTGAAGAAAGAACCCCCCAAGCGCCCCTTGAATCTTTACCATCAAGACCAGTGGATACTTCAACAGCCTCAAAGAGACGTTCTAAAATAAGTCTAGGAAAACTAGATGGGAAAGTAGAGCTCTCAACATCTAGAAAACCAACACAGTCACCAAGCAGAGCCACACCTACAGTACCAGCTCAAGAGAGGAAAGGCATCAAAACCTCTATGCAAACTCCTAAGCAGAAATCAGACCTTACAGGAAATGTCACTGAGCTTAAAAGACCAGTACAAACTCCTAAGGCAAACCCTGAGTTGCTAGAAGACCTGGCTGGTTTTCAGGAGCTCTTCAAAACACCAGTCCATGCTAAGGACTCAGTGACTGAAGGAACCCCCAAAATGCTCCATGAGTCTTTACAGTCAGGGGCTGTGGATACTTCAACAGCCTCAAAGAGACGTTGTAAAGTAAGTCTAGGAAAAGCAGATAGGAAGGAGGAGCTCTCAACATCCAGAAAACTAACACAGTCACCAAACAGAGCCACGAACACACCTGCAGTACCAATTCAAGATAAAAAAAGCAGCAGAACCTCTGTACAAACTCCAAAGCAGAAACTGAACCTGACAGAAAATGTGACTGAACTTACAAGACCAGTACGAACTCCTAAGACAAAGGCCCAACCTGTAGAAGACATGACTGGCTTTCAGGAGCTCTTCCAAACACCAGGCCATGCCAAGGACTTAGTGACTGAAGAAGGAACCCCCCAAACACCCCATGGATCTTTACAGTCAGGAGCAGTGGATACTTTAAGAGCCTCAAAGAGACGTTCTAACATACTACCGGGAAAAGTAGATGGGAAAGAGCTCTCAACGTCCAGAAAACTAACCCAGTCACCAAGCAGAGCCACACACACACCTACAGTACCAACTCAAGAGAAGAAAGGCATTGGAGCCTCTATGCAAACTCCAAAGCAGAAACTGGACCTAATAGGAAATGTCACTGAGCTTAAAAGACCAGTACGAATTCCTAAGGCAAACCCTGAGTTGCTAGAAGACCTGGCTGGTTTTCAGGAGCTCTTTGAAACACCAGTCCATGCCAAGGACTCAGTGACTGAAGGAACCCCCCAAATGCTCCATGAGTCTTTACAGTCAGGAGCAGTGGATACTTCAGCAACCTCAAAGAGACGTTCTGAAGTAAGTCTAGGAAAAGTAGATAGGAAAAAAGAGCTTTCAACATCCAGAAAACTAACACAGCCACCAGGCAGAGCCACAAACACAGTACCAATTCAAGATAAAAAGAGCACCAGTACCTCTATGCAAACTCCAAAGCAGAAACTGAACCTGACAGAAAATGTGACTGAACGTAAAAGGCCAGTACAAACTCCTAAGACAAAGGCCCAGCTTGTAGAGGACCTGGCTGGCTTTCAGGAGCTCTTCCAAACACCAGCCCATGCCAAGGACTCAGTGACTGAAGAAGGAACACCCCAAACACCCCATGGATCTTTACAGTCAGGAGCAGTAGATACTTTAACAGCCTCAAAGAGACGTTCTAAGATAAATCTAGGGAAAGCAGAGCTGTCAGTGTCCAGAAAACTAACACAGTCACCACGCAGAGCCACACACACACCTACGGTACCATCTCAAGAGAAGAAAAGCATCAGAACCTCTCTGCAAACTCCAAAGCAGAAACTGGACCTGACAGGAAATGTGGCTGAACTTGAAAAAACAGCACGAACTCCTAAGTCGAAGCCCCAGACTGTAGAAGACCTGGCTGGCTTCCGAGAGCTCTTCCAAACACCAGTGACTGCAAAAGAAACACCAAAAATACCCTTCAGATCTCCACAACCAATGCCATTGGGCACACCAACAACCTCAACGAGACGGTCTAAAATAAATACCAGCAAGTTGGATATGAAAGAAGAGCTCTCATTACACAACAAAGTAACACACTCACCAGGAAAAGCCACGCACCCACCCCTGGTACCTGTTCAGAAAAAAAGCACCCGAACATCTACAGAAACTCCAAAGCAAAAACTGGATGAATCAGAAAATTTAGCTGAACTTGAGAGTTGGCTGCAAACACCTAAGACAAAGGCCCAGCCTCTAGAAGACCTGGCTGGCTTTCAGGAGCTTTTCCAAACATCATATTATGCCAAGGACTCAATGACATTTGAAAATCCAAAACTGTTCTGTAGATCTCCACAACTAGGACCAGTGGATTCTGCAACTTCAAAGAGATGTCGTAAGAAAAGCCTGGAGAAAGTGGATGTCAAAGATCTCTCACTAGCAAGAGAGCCAGGTCAAATGTCAAAGAAAAGCATGTATATGTCTGAAGTGAAAGACAGTAGTGGCAAAAGCATCTGCTGTGAGGACTCTGCAGAACAGACACCAAATCCAGCCACAGATAAATCTGGTGGCAGGAGACCACAAAGAACGACTAAAGTAAAGGCTCAGCTTCTTGAAGGTTTCACTGGTTTCCAAGAGCTCTTCCAAACACCAGGTGATGCCAAGCACCCAATAACTGCTAACAAAACCACAAAAATGCCCTTTATTTCTCCACATTCAAGGCTACTCGGAACATCACCGATCTTAAACAGAAGTCCCAGAACAGGTCAGGGGATAGTAGACATGAAAGAAGTTCTCTCAGCCCCCATGGAACTAAGGCAGTCAGCAGCCAAAGCCTTGCATGAGCCTCTAGTACCTTTTCACGAGAAAAGCATCAGATCATCCACTGAGGCTCCAGTGCAGAAACAAAACTTAAGAGAAAATTTAAGTGGACTTAAGAGACAGCTGGGAACACCTAAGGCAGAGCCCTATGTCCTAGAAGACATGACTGGCTTACAAGAGCTCTTTCAAACACCTGGTCATGCCAATAACCCAATAACTCTCGATGAAATCACAAAAATTTCCTGTAGATATGTACAGTCAGCACCAGTGAACACTCCAACAGCCTCAGAGAGACGTCCTAAGACAAATTTGGAAAAAGCAGATAGGAAAGAGCTGTCTTCTCCGCAGAAGCTCACACAAACAACAGGGAAAACCATGCATACATCCAAAGTACTAGAAGGTGATGACAAAGTTTTTAAGCATGTTGCAGAACAGACTCTGATTCTAACACCGACCAACAAGAGGCAGCCAATGAAATGCAAGGAAGATGTTTCACCCCTAGAAGACCTAGCTGGCTTTCAGGAACTCTTCCAAACACCAGACCAAGCCAAAGACCCGATAAGTGTTGATGCAGCTAAACAACTGCCCTACATATCTGAGCAAACAGAATCCACAGACACTCCAATAAAACCAGTGAGACGGTGTACAAGCAGTCTACAGGGAAACAGTGTGAAAGAGCACTTGGCAGTAACAGAAATATCTGGGAAAGTTGCACATACACATGAAGAGCCCACAGATGATAAAGAGAGTAACATGTTTAAGAAATCAACAAAACGCAAACGGGACACAGCAAAAAGTGTTGCTTCCAATAAGAGGCCAAGAAGGGAGTCTAAGAAAATCTCTCAACCCCTTGAAGACCTGACTGGCTTTAAAGAGCTATTCAAAACACCAGGTTACATTGAAGAATCAGTGAGTGATGAACAAATTACACAAATGCCAGGCAAATTACAACCAGAATCAGTGGGCACCCCCAGAAGGAGAAGAGTATTGCCCAGTACTCCCCGGAGGAAAAGGACTGTGAAAGAGAAACAAGTCGTACTTACACCTAAAGCAACAGAAGATGATGACAAAGGCATCAGGACTTTCAAGGAATCTGCGAAGCAGACACTGGCCCTAGCAGCAAATGTATCTGGCAGCAGATGCACAAGAATACCTCAGACAGAGAGCCAGATTCTGGAAGACCTTACTACCTTCCAAGAGCTTTTCCAAACACCAGACTATGCCAAAGGCCCAGTAACAACTGATGAAATTACAGAAACACCCTCCATATCTCTACAAGTAGGGTCACTGTATACTCCAACTTCAAAGAGACATTCTAAGACAAGTCTGGGGAAAACAGATGGGAAAAAAGAACTGTCATCAAGTAGACGAAGGCAATCACCAGGCAGAGCCAGGCACATACCTTCAGTATCAGTTCAGGAGCAGGAAGGTATTACAGCATCTACAGAAACTCCAAAGCAAAACCAGGACCCAAGAGAGAATTTGAGTGGAATTAAGAGACAGTCACGAACACCTAAGACAAAGGCCCATGTACTAGAAGATCTGACTGGCTTCCAAGAGCTCTTTCAAACACCTGAGTATGCCAGTGATCCAGTAACAGAAAATTTAAGTGGACTTAGGAGACAGTCAGAAACACCTACAACAAGGGCCCAACTTCTGGAAGATCTGTCTGGTTTGCAAGAGCTCTTTCAAACACCAGTCAGTCACTATAAGCAGCCACTGACTGAAGTTGAAACCCCTAAAACACCCCACAGATCTCCCCAGTTACCATCAATAGACACTTCAGCAGCTTCAAAGAAACATTCTAAGATAAATCTAGAGAAAATAGATATCAAAGAAGAGCTGTCATCATTGAGAAAGCTGACCCAGTCTGCCGGCAAACTCATGCATACACCTCTGGTACTAGTTCAGGAAGGGGAAGGCATCAGAGCATCTACAGGAGCTCCACAGGAAAAATTAGCCATGACAGAAAATTTAGCTGGTCTTAAGAGCTGTCCACAAACACGTAAGACAAAGGCCAAACCCCTAGAAGATCTGGCTGGCTTACAGGAGCTTTTCCAAACACCACACCATGCCAAAGACTTAGTGACTCCAGTCAAAACCACCCAAACGCCCCATAGATCTCAGGTAACACCAGTGGACACTGTAAGAACCTCAGAGAGATGCCCTAGAACAAGTATGGGAAAAGATGTGCAAGCAGAACTTCCAATGGTGAGAAAGCAAACTTTGGAGAAAACCGTATACACACACAAAGAAGCCAAAGATGATAAAATGTTTAAGGAACCTGCCAAGCGAAAACTGGGCCCTGCAGAAATTGTAACTGGCACCAAGAGGCTGCGGCGAGAACCTAAGGAAAAGACTGAAACCCTAGAAGACCTGAGTGGCTTGCAACAGCTCTTTCAAATACCAGGTCCCACTGAAGCATTTATGAGTGATAAAAAAGCCGCAATAGTGCCTTATAAGTCTCCACAATCTGAACTGATCAGAACCCCTAAAAATATAAAGAGAAACCTCAGGGCAAGACCCAGAAAAGCGAATGAAAAGGAAGATTCCTCAGTAGTGCGAAAACTAACACGAACATCAAAGGCCATTACCTGCAGCTCTAAAGTACCAGAAGATGATGACAAAGGCAGTAGACCTTTGGAGGAACTTGAAACAAAAACATTGGACCTTGCTGTTGGTGGAAGTGGCAGCAGGAGATGGCCAAGAGCAGCCAAAGCAAAAGCTCAGTCCACAGAAGTTGTAAGTGGCTCCAGAGAACTAAGCCAAACAGAGTTCACTGAAAAATCAATGAGCGATGAAAAAACCACAGATATACCGTGCAAATCTCCACAAGTACCAGGGGACACTTCGGGAATATCAAGGAGACGACCCAGGACAAGATTTGGGAAGGCAGATGTGACCAAAGAGCTCTCAGCTCAGAGGAAGCAAACACAAACATCAGGGGAGACCATGAGCACACATAAAGAACCCACAAGTGATGATAAAAATGTCAAAGAAATTAAGGAATCTATCAAGTGCAAATTGGACCAAGAAGAAAATATAACTGGCAGCAAAAGGCTGAGAGGAACGCGTAAAGAAAAGACCCAACTACTGGAAGATCTGGCTGGCTCCAAAGAACTAATCCAAAAGTCAGCGTACACTGAGGAAACACTGAATGAGAAAATCACAAAAATGCCCTCTTATCCTTCACAACCAGAACCAGCGGACATTCCAGCAAGCACAAAGAGGCAACTGAGGACAAGACTTGGGAATGTGAGTGTAAAAGAAGGACTCTCAGTTGTGAGGAAGCCAACACGAATGTCAAGGGCCACCACCCACACCTCCAAAATGCCAGAAGGTAATGACAAAGACATCAGATCTTTTAAAGAATCTTCAGAACCAACACTAAATCCAGCCATTAGTGTTAAAAGCAATAGGAGGTGCCTAAGAGCATCTAAGGCAAAGTCTGAGGTGGAAGACCTACCTGGCCCTAAAGAAAGAAGCCAAACGCCAGACCATACTGAAGAGCAAGTAAATGATGTTCATAGCCCAAACAGCACTCTACAGCAAATACCTGACAGTTTAAAGCCTCAGCAAACTTTGCGAAGGGCTCTAAGGGTCCATAAAGAAAAACCCCGTGAAGATTTGGTGGACACCAAAGACCCTGCATCATCACAGCATGTAAATAATATGTTGCTGGCTCCTGAGACAAAATCTGGAAAAAGCACAGGAGCCAGGGGTGTGTGTTCTGTGATGGCACCACAGGAGCCAGTAAAGGAGAATCGGGTCCACAGTAAACAGAGGACTACTCGCAGAGAGAGACACCAGTCCCCTGGTCCCTTGAACATCGTGAAGAAATGTGCAAGAATTGTTATAAACAGAATTGAGCCTGTAGAAGAACAGAACAATACGAAATCTATCAAAAAGGAACAAGATGAAGCCCCTCCAAATAAGGTGATGGGAAATTTACATAATTATTGCATGTCTTTTTTGGGGGGGCGATCTACAAAGTACTCAGGGTCTCACTACTAAATCAGACTCAGTGATCTGTCTGTAGAGAGCCTCCCAAGAGCTGGGATTACAGACATACTCCACCATGTCCAGTCTCAATTGTCCTTTCAGTGTGCCCTGGGGGTGGGGCCAACATGGCAGGCTCAGGGATTGAATTCCTAGTCCCTGTGCAAGTAGGTGCTTTAATCCACTGAGCTATTTGGCCAACCCTGCATGTCATTTTGGATGAATGTCATTAGTAATTATCTGTGTAGTAATTTGTACAGGACCTAATATGTACAATTATAAATGAATATCCTTTTCACAGGGGTTTCTTTTGAATACTAATAACTTTGATAAAAACGCTCTGATAAAATTTCCTAGGACTTACACAGGAATTAGACTGATTATGTAAAGGAACTAGTCAAAATAATTGCAACTTTGAGGGGTTATTACAGTTAACAAATTATGTTCATGTCTAAGAAATTAAACAAAAAAGGAGGACACTATCCAGAGGGACTTTTTTTGGTCTTTTTATTATTTTATTTTTTGGTACCAGGGAATCGAACTCTGGGCCTTGCGCTTGCTAGGCAGGCGCTGTGTCACTGAGCTACATCCCTGGCTCAAGGCAGACACTATCAATGACACTATTACTAAGGCCAGAGATGGGTACAAGTAGAATATATGGTAGCGTTTTAATGGTGACAGTAGTCTTGATAGGGGAGAACAGTTACGGTTACTATAGTATCCAAAATTCAAGAAATTCAGAGTCCCTGCTTCATATCAGCTATCATTAAAAGAACTAGCATTCATTTATCGTTTATGTAATGGGACAGTTTTTAATAGTTAAACTATAGTTATTTAGGTTTGGTTATTTTTCTCTGTTCAATTGGGTGATGTGTTTTACTTTTTTTTTTTTTTTTTTAAATTTTTGTGGATATCATTTCCTTTCTTCAGGGAATGTCCTTACGTACCAGACGCCAAAATAAAACTGATATAAACCAGCAAAGACTTGAAATTCCTTCATCAGAAAAGTCCAAAATAAAGAGACGTGAAAAGAAGTCCATGAAGACATCTGAAGAGATAGAGCAACGGAGCCCGGATGATGGAGCTGAAAACCCTGCATCTGATGTCAAAGTCAGTGGAAACAGGGTATGCTTAAGATCAGGAAGACAGAATAAGAGCTCCAGGCTTCACACAGCAGAGGAGGATGGGAAGGAGAAAAGCGCGGATCTTCCCGTGAAGAATCAGGAAGAGAAGGAAGTAACCAACAATTCAGAGACTGTGAGTTTGAGATCCAGGAGGGCTAGAGCTCAGCCAAAAGCAAACACCCTGGAGAGGGACTCTGAGCCAAGAACAACTCGAGGTACCAAGAGATGTGCAGAAGATTTGGAGAAGGTATGTATTTCACTGTTCTTATAAAAACTCAGTACTTGGGTATATTTATGCCCACTGTTAACAAAGGCTGCCAATTCTAAGTTGTTAAAGAAGCATCGCTCTAAGCCATGAGCTTTATTCTGGTAGCTTTGTTTTCTTATGTCACTTTGGGGAATTCTACTTCAGTTAATGGTCTAATGTTCTTGGAGACATGCAGAAAGATCTAGGCAATTATATGGTCACCACTATCTCTCTACTTCTGATGTAGCTTGTATGGAGGTTATAGGTTATGTCTTATGTCTGTCTTCAGTCCACCAGAATTTAATGCTAAAGGTGGCCTTGTCTGTATCAGAGAACTTCCTGTGGAAAGCCAGTATAAACAAAGGCAGGAGGTACTCAAGGAAAGTTGGACTAAGTTCTACTCTGTAGAAAGTACATTTGTGATTTCAGTCTTCCTAATGAAGGATTGGCTAAGCTAATGAACTAAATTGAGATCAAATTTATTAGCTCATGAATTATTTATGATTTGAACAAACCGTAATGCATGATTAAGTTCAGTTAGTGTTCTGGGGAATATGTGATTTAGTTTAATAAGACAGGTGGACAGTACTTTTTTGTGAATGTTATATAATGGTCCTTAGCATACAGATGTTGAACTTAAAACTATTCTGATATGAGCCAATGAAATGAAGGTAGCCGTGGGCCCTTTGGCTACATGGTTTTGGCAAGTCCACTTTAGACTGATGGTGTCTTGCTCTTGCCAGGCAGGCACTTGTGTCCCTGAGCAATCTCCCTGGCCTTGATGGTGTCTAGTATAAGTCAGGAACTTGAACTGACACCTCTGAGAGTCAAGATACCCAGACGCCCCCAACACATACCATAGTCAGCAGGGGACTAAACAGGAAGGCCCTTCTTGCTGGCTGTAGCAGGAGGCCTTTGTGAGGAGGGATGGATAAAATCTTGCAGTGGATGGGAAACAGAGTGATGTCCACACACGGGCCAGAAATTGGGCTGCGTGGAAGCCAAAGACATTTGACATCATCACAGAGCCCCAGGAGAAACCAGGATCTCAAACTGCTTCCGGTGGTCTTGTTTCAATTTTTTAAAAAATTTAGGATCTATACATTTACAGATGCATAGTTTAAAGACTAGAGCCTTGTCACATGAATGTGAAGGATTAAACCAGTGTCCTTTTCACATGGGAGATTTTAAATACACAGCAACCAGGATCCAACCTGTCTGTTCTGCCAAGAGCTCTTAGGCCTCTCCCCCGCAGCCACCAGCACCTGGGACTCCAAACACACACAGATAGTTTTCTCCAGGGCTAGGTACTTAGCTGGAACCATCATGTGCTTTGTCTCTGGCTGTCCATAGACTCAGAAACCGTATATGAGATTTGTACTTACTTTTTCTAGGTAAGAGTTGACAACTTTTCAGTGGTGTCGTTACCCTTAGCTAAAGCAGATAAGAACACCTGTTAGAATGAGCAGCAAGAGGCAGGCAGAGGCAAGAAAGTTGGCTGAGGGTGAGGTGGATACCTTTGGGCATTGATGAGAGAAGCAAATGTCTTCTCATAGGTAATAGAGGATACTGAGGCTCAGGAAGGAGCACGGGAAGGGATGGTCAGAGACTGCACACCTGGGCTGGAGCCAAAACTCAGTATACCTGTTAAGGCACAGGGGCTATGCTCTAATAGTAGCAAGAATTCTGACCCAAGTCTACTTTTCAGGGTTTCATTTCATGTCCCTGCTACCCCAGAGTGACTTCAGGTCACTGAGATGGCCTGCGACTCCTGCCTTCTATTCAGCAAAGACACATGGTAGAAGCTTCCCCAGCCAGTGCATCGGAGGAGCAAGTCTTCCCTTTTCAGTATTATTTTTCCTTATTATCATCCATGCTATAGGCTTCATGCTTAGTGCTATTCTTCTGCAGTGTAGCATTGAATTGGATAGGCTTGAGTTTACGATCTCCATTCAGATTAAACTTTGCGTTTTGTGGACTTATTAGGCTATCTCTTTGCTGCTTATCCCTGGTCACTTCATAAGCTTTCTTTTAAGGTGTGCTTGCTCCACACTTGGTGCCAATTAGATGTTTCTTGTTTGTGTTGGGGTGGGGCTCCATTTGGAAAAGAGAAAATTGTCTTGTGTTTGTATCTCAAGTTTTCTAGGTGGAATAGCTGCATTCATGAGCTCTTAGGAGGAAGTGCACCCCTGCTTAGGATGTTGCAGGCCACAATCAGTATTCGCAGCCTGTCCTCTGCAAGAGGAATGAGGTTTCAACAGTCAAAAATGATAGTCCTTGTTAAGTTCACATTTTCTGAATGACATTTTTCTATTGGTAAACATGTGTACATTGGTAAAGCAGTTGGTTTTTTGTATCAAGTACCTTTTGTTTGAAAGGATGACTTTAAGTTTTAAAAAAGGCAAAGGGTTTATACTATCTGAAGAGAAACCAGAGTATTAAGTTTAAGAAATTAAATGCAGCATTTGGAAAAGTTTAAGGTGGTATATCCTAAAATTGACTTTTCACCTCAAATTTATTTTTTTAGACATGAGGAAGGCACAGTAACTAGTAAGGATTTTGGGGTTTTACAGAGTAGGGTTGATCACAACTTCTTTTTTTTTTTTTAATTTCTCAAGATTTGTTTTTTTCTTCCCAAACAGGATAAGAACATCATGGAAACCAACAAAATAAGAACACGAAGTCATCGGAAGATTGAAAATATTTAGCACATAAGTTTAAGAAAGAAAAAATATATTTTTGCCATAAGTTCTAGTTTAATTTTTACCTTCAATATGAAAGTGAAGGCTGTAAATAGTTCTGTCAGTGTATTTAAAGAGAAAAACCCTTAGAGTCTTTTTGTGTTGCATTCTGGTAATGGCCATTTGTGGTGGCTTCTATCCTTTCTGTCCATGAATTGAATTCTTTATTAAAAAATAAAGTTTTTCTGGCTCAGAATTGTCTTTTTTTTTTTTTTTTTTTTTTTTTTTTTTTTTTTTTTTTTTTTTTTTTTGCTTTTTGAGACAGGGTCTCACTGTGCAGTTCAGGCTGACTTTGAGCTCACTTTTGTAGCCCAGGCTGGTCTCGAACTCACAGCGATCCTCCTGCCTCAGCCTCCCAAGTGCTGGGATTACAGGCGTGAGCCACCACGCCCGGCTTCAGAACTGTCTTTTGAAAGCAAGCATATAAGCCATGCTGGGATTTTCCCTGGTGCCAATGTAGTTGTTGGGCTGCAAAGGTGTGGCCCTCTGGGTTGGAAAATAAAGCCCCTGAAGTATCATTTCCTCAGATCATTGTCTGTTAGCCTTTCCGTAGCACTTGTTACCCTGCATGGCTGTTTATGTGTTCCTGTTTTCTGTCACCGCAGAAACAGCAGGGTCTTTTATTCTTTTGGCCCCAAATTGAGCGGCTCTCTGTAGCTGTTAGTAGAATTGCAGTGAATAGGCCAATGGAATTTATGCAATGTTTCTATACAATGAGGGCGTTTGGTCCCTATATTTAGGTCATTGGCCATCTGTACAGACAGTTCAGTCATTGATGTCCTTGACCTTGAAGAGAGTAAAGTTGTGGTTTACAGGACAGCTACTGACACCATCTTTGGAATGGCAAAGTGACTGTTTCGCTAATGATAAGGGGCTTGCCTTATACTAAGAATCGGCACCAACTGTGCTAACACCTGCGATGGTCTCTGCCCATGAAACGGGTCTGGTGACTAGTTTGCCCCTTGAATCCAAACTGATGCCTCACTCCTCATCTGTTAGGAATCCTACCCATCTGTCCTCCCTGCTAGGTGAGAGTGGCAGACAGGACAATGTAGTCGTCATCGAGAGCAGAGATGGTGGACCTTTTAGGGAATGAGTATCCAAAATCCCCTTATCGTGGAGTGCCAACACTGCCAGTAAACCTGAATTGTGAAGTTCTAGTTTAGAAAAACAGCTCATGCATGAATGTCTTGTAATACAATAACAGCATTCAGTGATAAAATGCTTTTTGTTATAAAAGTTTGCATTTAACATGCTGTGTGTGTGTGTGTGTGTGTGTGTGTGTGTGTGTGTGTGTGTGTAACCGGGGATCGAATTCAGGACCTTGCACTTGCCAGGCAGGCACTTGTGCCCCTGAGCTATCTCTCCAGCCCCTTAACGTGCTTTTTTTGCACATAATGTGGTGTTCCCTGTTGTATGCATGATGATTTGTCTGGCCTTGGCTGGGGTAACATGGCTTGCACCCTGACAGAGCACGTACCATAGAGGGGTTTACCACTGCAGATTGAGATGTATGCATAACCAGAAGTGTGGTGCCCTGTCCGTTCATTTTCATATCCTTTCTGTCTGGCACATAGTAAATGTTTGCTGAGTGAAGTTAGGATCTTAACAGCTTCTGGCCAAGTCACTGATAGTTGCTGCCATGAATGAGTTCTTAGTAGTTGTCTGAGGTTGTAATGGAGAATAACATGTTGTATCGAAGGAAGGCTGCAGGATAAGGCAGGGAGAGAACGTCTGAAAGGGAAGATACAGAGGAGGTGACGAAGTCTGTTCTATTAAGAGTAGGTGATAGCCGAACTTCTAAAGAAGAGTGACCTAATGTACAGCACATGAGGAAGAGGACCTTTTAGAGAACTTTGCTGGACTGTGTGAGGCCTGGTTGTGTCCTTGGTTGACTTAAACCTTTGATGGTAATCCTTTAATAGAAATACAGCTTTGAGTAAGCTGTGCCCATCATTTGAAATTTAGCAGGAATTGGGGTGTGTATCTGTAGAAAAGTTTTAGTCAGTTGCATGCCTGCGGAATGGAACATTCTGGTAAATGAAAATCACCTATAGAATTCAACTCTAACAAATCTTTTTTTTTTTTTTTTAAATTCTAACAAATCTTGCAGACATATATCAATATATTTTCTTCTTTTGATAAATATAATATTCCAAAAGGGTACTAAGGATTGCTTCATTTTGCGGGGCTGTCAGTGATGGCTTAGAAAAGCTCATTCTGTGGTGACACCAGTGTCAAACACCCACAGGATACACCCTTCATTTAGTACTTTCATGGGGGAGTAACTGGCAAATGTCACCCCATTCATTTAGGCTAAACGTGTTTGAGGACAAGGACAATAAATGCCCACTCAATCTCCATGTGGTCTAATTTCCTAACTTCTCTGAGCCTTGGTTTCCAGGTGCTACCACAGATGGGAAGCTCCCCAAAAAAGGTATCTGTATTTTGTCACCAGCCACCAGAGTAAGGTCTTGGCTCTTAATTTGTACCTGCCACATCCTGCCTCTACTAGGCAGGTATGTACCCCACCTTTCTCTTTTCCTTCCTGGAAAATTCCCACCCCTCTTACTCCACCATCATTCCTTCTCAGGCTGAGTCCAGTTTCAGGGAGGATCCCAGGTCTCCAGACCCAGTGCCTGCTTAGACTAGAGCAGTTTCCCGGTTCTGGTACTTAATGATAGCATGTAGCACAGTTGAAGCCACAGGTTGTTTCTCTTACTCTTGCGAGGGCAGTAGGCTTTGCTTATTTGCCAAGACAGACAATGAGTTTTGTAACCGAAGCCCAGTGAGCAGCCACTGAATATCCCAAGTGAAGTATCTGGTGAAATGGTCCTAAAATCTGTAGTGTTTTTGTTATAAGGAAAATGAGAAAAAGAAAGCAAAAGCCTAACAAAATCATGGTATGGGAAGGATTAGAGAAGATCAGGATGCTTGGTGTACTACAATCTGTCTTCAGACTGTCTGTACAGTTCTGAGGTAGCTAAACAGTTTTTCCCTGCCAGTAAGTCACTGGACGTTTTTAGTCCTATTGAAATGGCCCTTAATATTTGGAGAAGAGAACTATTAGCAATTACAGCCATGTCTGATTCCTCTGAGGAGAGGTAGCAAGCTAAGGGGCAAGAAAGTGGGCAGGGCAGCCAAATACCGCAGAACGCTGCAACTTTGGTCTTGATCTTGGAGGACACGCAGGTGGGCTGTGGAGGGAGGGATCAGAAGGTTCAGCTCGTCCTGCAGAGGTGACCTTTCCAACAAGGTCCAAGGAGTGTCTTCCGGTGCCATCTGTGTGGGGCTCTTCACTGCCTGGAAGACTGAGGAAGGGAAGAGGGAGGCATCCTTGGAGCACACTACACGAGCTCAGAGCAATTCCCAACCTCATCAAGTTGCCATGGAGAATCAGTACCCCAAATGATGGAATGCAAATTTGAGAGCTGAAACTGATTGAAGGTAGGGCGGCTGGGCTTTCTGGCTAATGGGTCTGGTTAGAGCTTTAGAGATCCCAGGTGCCAGTGCTGTGCAGATACTGTGATGCCCTGAGCATCTCCTGGGCACAGTCACCTATCTCCCAGCATCAAGAACCACACCAGCACACAGTGAACCATTTGGGAAAGAGGGTTTCATTCATTTGCTCTCTGGAAAGGAGCAAAAGTGCTTATATCCCATGAAGCCCTACTGCCTGCTAAGCCCACTACGACTTCCCAAGAAAGCATTTGAATGCCAAGTCCTTTATTGCTTGGCAAAAGCCATGATCAGCCAGCTCATCTCAGGCTGACCCTGAATTCAGGTTAAGAGGATGCTTGCTCCATGCAGCTCCCCCATGGGTTTACCAAGGGACATCTATCTCCAACTTAACACCCAGATTGGATGGTTGGTGTCAGAGAATAGACAAGCAGAAACCGCGTGTACTGCACTCTGTCCATTTGGGTGACAGGGACTCACCTGTGCGTGTTGATACAGTGTAGATGGAATGGCCCTACTGGCCTCTCCCATGGATCCAGCATATTCTCAAGTTGGCCCTGATTCCTGTTGCCTTCCTGCCTGGGGTCGGGGCGTGTGCTTCTTTATCAGCCGTCAAGTTGAGATCTGGAAAGCACTTCCTACCCTTCTAGAACTGGCATATACATTAGTGAATGGTGGGCACTGTGACTCCAGCCCAAGTGACTGTCATATCCCTTGGAGAGGGTGCTTGGCACAGATGCCATTTTAGGAAGGGACCAACTGAATCTGCAATTCAGAGTGGCTGTGGGTTGGCCTCGTTTGGGGTCTTCCAGTGTTGCAATCCTGGTGACAACCATGGGAAAAATATCTAGGATCAGGGAGCTGTAGTCAAACCAGCAAGAGATGCCCGGAGTGTTGCAGGCTGACACTTCAGACCCCAAAGCAGAGGACCAGCCTGAACTTCTGTGGAGTTGAAAGCCTTAGAATCAGCACCCTACGCTAATCCCACTGCTTGCTCATTAGGATCTCCCAGCATGGAGTAGAGCTCTGTCTGCAGCCTTGGTCTATCTGTCACCACAGAGGCATGCCCTGCACTGGAGACTGACAAAATTATAGACTCCAGAAGACAGCCACAGGCTTGGAATCACAAAGAAGTCTCTCCCTCCACCCCATCTCTCCTCTTCTTTCTTTATTTGGCTTTTGTGCTTGTTTTTGTTCTTTTGCTTTTTTTCTTCTTGGATGTTTTTATTTTTTCATAAGAGTGAACACTGTTTTCTGTTTGTTTGTTTGTTGTATGTTGTATGATTTTTGTCCGGTGCTGAAAGAAATGACGAGAAGACCCCATGAATGTAGCTTCAGAGGACTCGCTGAGATTTGTCTCTCTCAAAGTGAGCCCAGATCCTCAGAAGGCTCTTCTTTTTATTTTGCATTAAAAGAAAAATGGCTAAGGAGTATGCATCACTACTTTAATAGATACAGCATATTCCAGACACGGAACTCACGCAAATGCTAACTGATAATACTTCAAGCAGGGGAGGAGGCAACTATTGGTGTCACGTAGCAAGTAAACAAAGAACAGGGCACCCAGGGGATGAGCCGGCATCCGCAAACTTGAGCCCCAGCTTTCCGAAACTCCCAAGCAGCAGAAGGCGGCCCTCCCCAGGCTCCGTCCATATCTCACCACATCTAGACGCCAACTTGCCTTCATTCTTGGCTCTGTTACTACACTTGTGTTTGGTTTTTCTTCTCTTTTATTTTTGTCTTCTTTACCGGTTTCCCAAACATCAGGTCATCATCCTTTGTCCTTCATCCTTGTTTCTAACGTCTTGTCTTGTATTTCTCTATTTTTTCATCATTTTTTTTGTTAATTTCCTCTCCCATTGTGTGGATATTTTACTACGTGTAATTTTCTGATTTGTTTTATGTTCTCTTATTAACCATAAATCTTGTATTTATGAATAAAGGTGGCAAATTAGCAGTTATCACAGTTTGTCATTTTTTAGATTGTGCTTGAGGTTACTGTCGTTACTGATGGTACTACTTTAGCCAAAGTGACACAGATGTGATCAGGGGTGGTTCTTTGTATGCCAGTGTGGAGATTATCTGAGTGGGGAAGTGAAGAGACAGAGGAGGAGCTGGGAAGAGATATGTCCCCCTAGGTCACACCCTCAGAGACCTATCTATCTCTTCCAACCAGGCCCCAGCTGTGATAGCACACACACACACACACACACACACACACACACACACACACACACGTGACTCTGAGTTACCTGTGGATTAATCCTTCAAGAAGTACAATGCTCCTGTGATCCAATCTTATTCTACATGCCTCATCTCTGAACACGAGGTCTTTGAGGATAGCCTAACCCTAAAGCATCGTAAGGATGCTTTGTTTAGGGGGCAGAAATTTAAGTGAGGTTATGGGTGTTAAGTGCTTCCTGGCTTGCTTCTAAGAAGACACTGGTGTGTGGAGTTCGGTGTAGCACCCAACAGGTAAACACCTGCTTCAGTTCATTCAGACTGCAGAAAACCGCTGACCCTGAGCCGCTGGAACATCTCAGAGGAGAGGCAAGCCCTGCTGGAGAAACAAGAAGGGACTCATGGGAACAATGTGCTAAAGTTAACAATTTAGCATAATTGCTGCTGTGCCTTTTTACTCTAAAATATACAGCCTATGTTCAGCAGAGCATAGTGCCTTGTCTGTTTCTCAATGAGACTGGGAATATAAGTCAGGTTGGTACTCCATGCCACTGGACGTCCTCTGATACCACCAGAGAGATACTAAACACTGACACCCCCCGTCTCCTGTTTCTTCATTCCCTCTAATCAGGGTTTGCTGGCTCAAACCCAGCATTATTGGAAGGTAAATTTTGTACCCCTATAAGCAGGTATAGATTTTCATTAAAATGGGGTGTTAAAAAACCTGAGACATAGCTGGGTGTGGTGGTGCACACCTGTAATCCTGGCACTTGGGAGGCTGAGGCAGGTGGATCAGTGTGAGTTCAAGACCAGTGTGGGATACAAAAGTGAGTTCAAGGCCAGTCTGCACTGCATAATGAGACCCTGTCTCAAAAAGACAAAAAACAAAAACAAAACAAACAAACAAAAAACCCTAAGAAGAATGAGTGCTCTGACAGTAGTGTACCAGTTCAGATAGCAGGTTTTTTTTTTTTTTTTTTTTTTTTTTTCTTTATCTAAGCCTTCAGATTTTATTCAGTGGTTGAAAAGGCAGGTGGGCCTCTGTGCTTGGCTCCTGAGGTCCTTGTAGGAAGGTTGGTGGCCTCTCTTCCTGTGGGTAAGGGAGGAGGCTAAACTAGCCAGATATTAGAGCAACACTTGCGGGGAGGGACATGGTCAGACCAGAAAGGACAGAGGGGGCGGGGGAGCCTGGATAGGGTTCAGCAGCTGGGAAGTCGGGGTGGAGCCCACACTGCACCTGCATGTGGCCCCTTGTGGGGTCATTGACAGCCCTGTGGTCTGGGACACTGCACCCCTGTCCTGAAAACACGTTCTTGTGCTCCACACAGAGAGCAGCTGGCATCTGTTTGATGCTCAGCACCCAAAGACTTAATTATAAAATTCTCTTTGTCCAAGAGTGGTGTGGAATCTGCTGGTAGCACCTGGCCTCCCATAAGACACAGCGCTTTGGAGGCCTGGGGGTTTTCAGTACATTGGAACTGAAAATTTAGTGGTTCATAATATTGCCAAGGTCAAGTGTGTGCGCGTGTGTGTGTGTGTGTGTGTGTGTGTGTGTGTGTGTGTGTTACTGTCAGGAGGAGGGAATTGTCGTGTGATCTCAACAGGCAGAACAGAGTCAAATGTGAAACTCACACCTGGACAAAGCCTCTTTCTGGCTTCCGCATGCTTAGCAATGGTGACGGTCACACAAACAAGAGCTTGGTCCTCCGACTGCACCTTGCTGCCTGGGTCTCTCAACTCTTGGGGTGGGGGAAAATGTGAAATCCTCTTGGAGCCTCCTCTGAGCCCTAAGAAATGTCCGTGCTTTACTGAAGGTGACAGCGTGATGCCCAAATGTGCCAACCAGCTGGAAATCCCGCGGCATCCGTGAGTGCTTCTGGAGCAAGATGGAGCCATCTACATTTCTGCCTTGGTAAGGGAACTGAAAGAGCACATTTAAAATAGAAGTAACAAAGGTCACTCTCTGTGCTTAAAAAAGAATGACAGTAAACAAGGAAAAACCTAGCAACGGCAATGAGGAAATGACCCCTGGAGGGGTGTGACCTAATGAAGAGGAAGTCAGAGCCCTGGGAGTGGCAACTGGGCAGTTTCTACTTACAGTGAATGTGGTTGTTGACACGGGAACCACTTTTAGGAAACTGTCTCTCTCTCTTGTATTTTAGGGAAGGGTCTACAGGGTGTTCAGGATCTCACTACTAGATCCGACTGGTAGTGATCTGCCTGTTTACAGCCTCCCAAGAGCTGGGATTACATGTGCACACCACCATGTCCAGTCTCACTTGCTGTCTCGGCGCTCCCTGGGAGCTGGGCCAGCATGGCAGGCCCGGGAATGAACCCCCGGCCCCTGTGCCTGCTCGCAGGTGCTTTAATCCGCTATTTGGCCAGTCCAGGAAACTCTTAAAGAAATAGTCCACACACATGATCACATGTGTATAGGAGCACATAGATATGTGCTAATGTGTTCACCTTAAAATTGAATTATAACATTGTACGGCAGGGAATCACCTAAGGTCCATTACTGAGGAAGTGACTGCTGCATGGGTTTTCTCTTTTATACCTTGGATAGCATCCCCCAGAAGGGGAAGCTGTGTAAGGGCTGGCTTGGTCAGACTTTAGAACAGAATACTGAACCGCGGGGCAATTCTCAGAACAGCTCATACACGGAGCATTCACTTCTAGGATGTAAACTGTCTGATACGGGCCTCTATAACATCATGAAGAATCTTTTTTTTTTTTTTTTTTTTTTTTTTTTTTTTTTTTTTTTTCTTTTTGAGACAGGGTCTCGCTGTGCAGTTCAGGCTGGCCTTGAGCTCACTTTTGTAGCCCACACTGGTCTCGAACTCGCACCGATCCTCCTGCCTCAGCCTCCCGAGTGCTGGGATTACAGGTGTGCACCACCACACCCGGCTCATGAAGAATCTTAACACTGGTGGTCTCTTGTGAGCAATCACTGGTAGTGATTTTGCTTTAGGCAGCTGCAATCCTGGCTTTGTGGACAGTGTGACTCAAACCTGGTCTTACAGACAAAAACAAAGTGCGCATGTGTTATTGCAAGTTAAAAACCTGGTGAGAGTTGTGTTTTGGGGGATGGGCCCCCAAACAGTCCGTGGATAGAGAAGAGAGTCACGTATAGGACCAGTTCATATGTGGTATGTGCTCTTTGTATATTTCTGTTGGATTTGAACTTTTATAGCAAACACATGCACCTGTATTGTGGGCACTGCTTCATCCTCCGAGCCGGCTGGCATTCAGCAGATGAAGAGGTGCCAGGCTAAGCAGGTACCAGGCAGATAGCCCAGAGTCCCCTGACATCCACACTCCCCCTACTGACACAGCTGCACGTCCAGCGTGTGGGCAGTTACCAGCCAAGGTCAGGAGCCCAGGGTGCCCAGCAGATTCCGTGGTTATGCCCTGTTCCATCCCAGCACCCTTCTGTGTTCATCCACAGCAGGCCCAGAGGGAGGAGAGTGGGATACGCGCCTACCAGGGAGCTGATGCCCCTGTGACAGCCTTGAGCTCGGGGGTCTGGAAGGGACAGGAGCTTCAGGTCAGCACCACAGCAGCCTGCCCTTCACCCAGGTGAAGGGCTGTGGGGCCCCCAGCAGCGGTCTTAGAGGTGCCCTTCTCGGCAGCGATTGCCCCGTCAGTCCTGTCCTCTGGGATCTCCTCTCAGTGAAGCTACTTGTTCTCCTGTCCATCGTGCAGGCTCTGCCCTGGGAGAACTCCAGCCAGGACAGGGCCAGAGCGGGGCGTTTGGGATGTGTGGGTTTACCAAGGCTGTTATAACAAAGTGCTGGAAAGCGGGTTCCTCGAGCAGCGGACTCATAACCTCTCGGATCGGAAGGCCACAACCTGAACACAGATGTGGGCGCGGGGCCCTTTCCCTCAGGGGTTCTGAAGGAGATTCTCCTCATTGCCTGTGCTCCATGTCTGGCAGCCTGGGGGATCACCCCCCACCACTTTTCTTTTCACTGTGTTTTCCCTCTGTGCATTCAGCCCTGTATCCAGATTTCCCCCTGTCATAGGGAAAGTTTATGCCGGAGTAGGACCCATTCATTTCAGCATGACTGCGTTGCAATTCACAACGTCTGCAGCAGTCTTATCTCCATTTATGGCCACACTCTGAGGTAGCAAGGTAATGATTTCAGCACATAAATGTGCGGGGAAGGGAACGCTCAATTCACCCTGTAACAGAGACCTCCGCTCTGGCTAGAGATGGCAGGCTGCCCTCTTGGCTGCCAAGCTCTGCTCAAATGACAAAGTTAGATGCGAAGCTAAGGCCGTGACTCTGTATTCCATAAAATCTGCAGAGACTGGAAGCGACACCCGAACACTCTGAGAAGCAAGCAGCCTTCCTTGGGGCCACCACTGTCTGTCTGAGGTATCTCTGTGCCAGCATCTTAGCGGGTGTTTCCACTGGATGGGGGCCTCCTTTGGGTCTGGCCTGATGACTGTCCCTTTGCAGTGAACTTAGATGGTGCTGCTTGTGCCCACCTCCTGCCGGGGTGGAGGCACAGTCAGTGACTTTCTTTAGTCCCTCTTCTCTTTACTGTGACCTGAACATGTGTCTCTACTGTAGACATCCAGTTATGCTCCCTTGGAGGAAGGGTCTGGATAAAACCCAGGGTGGGGAAGCCCAAGAGCTTTGAAATAATCTGTTAGAGAATGTAATAGAGCTTATTCAATGAATTAAATAAATACAACAAATAAGAAGAATGATCTGTTTAAATTCCACACTGGGCCTAGGACATAGGACATCTGAAAGAAGGGAGGTAGTAGGGTGGGGTCGGCAAAGGGGGTGAAGAGTTGTATTTAACATCAGAGACCTGTGGAAGTGCGCAGGGAGGGCCCAGCCAAGGTAGCTGAAGGGGCTGGGGGTTTGGAGGAACCACTGTTGGAAACATTTTCTGATTCCACCTGCTGTGGCCCTTCAAGCGTGCTTCCACGTTCCTCAGAAACTCTGGGACACCACGTTATGGTTCAAGCCTCGCTGTTCCCCCAAAGCCTCATGCCGTCATTGGGGCAGCTTCTAGAGTTTGTGATTAATTCGTGATCCAGGGCGGGGGCTGTGGGTGTGAGCGCTGCTGGGAATATGGGCGTGAGTGCTACACCCGTGCAGAGCCTGAATGCAGCGTACAGAGCGGAGAGAGACCTGCTCTCCGCAGCTGCTGCTGCTGCTCCCCACTTCCTGCTCCTGCTGTTCTGCTGTCCTCTCCCATCACGAGCTGCTGCTCTCTGCCATGTGCCACTGCGCCTTGGAGCCAGCCAACTATGGGCTGAAACCTCCACAAACTGTGAGCTAAATAAGCCTGTCCTTCTTTAATTTGGGGTGTTGGGTATTTTGTTCCAGCAATGAGAGAAAAATAACAAGACACCAAGCTCACAGATCTAACCAGACTCTGGGCGCAATAATGGCTCTTTGCAAGGGCTTTAAACCTTCTGCCTTCTGTGGGCCAGCTGAGAGCTAGACCAACCGGAGACCATATGGTCTACTTATGTTCAATGGGTATCTCTGTGCTGGGTTGGAGCTAAGCCTTAAAAGTCTTACAAACTCATTATCCACGTAAGCCAATGAGTTCCTACCTCCTAAAACATGTCCAATTTTTTTTTTTTTTTTTTTTTTGATGGCACTAGGTATCAAAGCTGGAACTTCATGCATGCTAAGAAGTTGCTCTGTGACCGAACGTACACATGTGGCCTGCTAATGAATAGACATTCATTTAGACATTGTCTAAAACAATTTAAGTTATAGGAATGAAAAAAGAAAATGTGAAGGAAAAAAAAGAGACGCAGGCTGGTAGTCAAAGTAAAGATTTATCCTTGGATCAGAATGTTTTAGATCTTGCAATTTGCGTATGCAAAGAATTCAGCAACATTCACCGGTATTATAATGAGAGCAAGATCAAAATTTAAATGTAATAAAAATATGACAGTTGGAACTGTAATACATACATATATTATAAAGATGACACATAAATTAAACATGGCTTAGTTAAACAAACAAATGGAACTTATCAGTCATCATACACTTAAAAAAAAAAATAACATGGGCACAATCTGCAAATGCTGAAACACAGGGAGCAGGTTTGTCTTAAAAAAGTTTTTAAAAACACATAAAAATACCTTTGAAAACACAAATCTGCATTCTTCATTCATCTAGCACATGGAGAGGAAGAGTAAAGTGAGTCACACAGTGACCGAAGGCATCCAGATCAGAGCGTAAGCTTCTGATCACCGTCTGGCATACGAATGCCGCTGCATGCAACAGAGAAGGTGAAAGGGGACGTGTCCTGGCCGGCGCTGGGTGGCTTTGTTACACAGGTGCAACTTGCTTTGACAGAAGGAAGAAGAGAAGGACGGGCCAAGGCAAAGTGGAGATGCCAAGGCCTCTGGTTACTGCTCGCTCCGCATCCAGTGCTCTGCAGGCACAGGGAGTCTGCCTTTGGCCTTGGCCAGGGCCATGGGTCTCGGTGGCCCCCCTCTCTGGCTGGGGAAGGTGCCGTGCCTCCACCCGACTCTGGCTTCTGTCTGTTTCTGGCATGGGATGGGTTTGGGAGCAAGGAGAACGGCTGCAGGTGATGCCTGGCACATTCCTACGGGGAGGGGGGCAGGGGGTGAGGGCAGGGAAAACACACAAACACTTTCCTGAGAACTCCCTGAAAGGATCGACTCATCAAGGCACTTCTTGATACAAGAGATGCCGGACCAACCATGGAAGGGCTTCAAGGATCCTGGCTAGCAACTGGTAAAGCTTGGGTTGACTCAAAGCCCTCTCAACTCTGAGCTGCAAAAAATGAACAGCTCAAAGTCACCTTCATCCTCATGGGCCCAGGTGCTGAATAAAAACATATTTTCCTCTTCTCCTTTAATTAAAGGAAGGCTTTGGGTTTGGCATTTTAAAGGTGGAAGCAAATGGAGCCAGCTGACAAGTCGCACAAAAGCTCCTTCCATCCCCTTCACCTGCTCAGCACTGTACAGAGGCAGGCGGGGACACATTCATCAGTGGGGAGCCGAGGCACAGCTAGAGGCGACGGCAGCGGGCAGAGTGTGCTTTCCTCCTTCCAGGCGGATGCCAACTCCCGCCCTGCGCGGAGCTCAGAGCTGTGGGGTGGGAGAGAAGCTCGATGACCTGGAGTCGGTGAGGACAGTGACCGACCCTGGGGACGCACCTGCACACACTGCGAACAGACGGAATAAACAGTGCGACAGGTGGGCACGGTCAGGTGTCAGAGAAATGTCAAGTAAGGCTTTTTATTTCTACATGTCCTTTAAAAAGAAGTACCCAGCTGGGCGTGGTGGCTCACGCCTGTAATCCTAGCACTCAGGAGGCTGAGGCAGGAGGATTGGTGTGAGTTCAAGACCAGCCTGGGCTACAAAAGTGAGCTCAAGGCCAGCCTCAACCACATAGCAAGACCTTGACTCAAAAAAAAGAAGTACCCAAACTGCAAATGTTCCATGCCTGTAGTAAGGTAGACCAGATGTCTTCTTTTCTATATTGTGCTCATGTACTAGGTACCTAATAACTATGGAAACACAATGGCTGGCATGCTTCCTTTTCTTTCTTTCTTTCTTTCTTTCTTTCTTTCTTTCTTTCTTTCTTTCTTTCTTTCTTTCTTTCTTTCTTTCTTTCCTTCTTCTTTTCTTTCTTTCTGGATAGTTCCACTTGCCCTGGGATCAGGGCTGGTGTAGCATGTGGTGCCAGGGACTGAACCACAGTCCCTAGGCACCGGTGTAAGCTTGCCTAAACAGGCACTTTAGGCTGCTGAGTTATCTCACCAGTCAAGACAGCGCTTATTAATAAACTGATAGTTTTTACACTCTTTTCTCCTCCTCTCCCCCTATCCTCTGTGGTATTGGTATCGTTATTATCAATGCAAAAAGTCCCAGCATCCAAACATAAGTTAAGCTTTGGATTAAGGATTTCTGTTTTTCTTTTATTCAACATGGAGAAGTGGGAAGCTTAAAAACTGTACCAATCTAGGTTTTAAGACTTTTCTTGCAATCTTAGTTTTTTTACAAGGTTTTAAATACCAAAATGCTTCTTAGAAAATGTATAGTACAACTATTTGTGTGCTCCTCATTGTGTGTGTGTGTGTGTGTGTATGAAACGCTTTCTTTGAATGTTTGCATATGAAATGGTTTCACGCTGAGCCCAAAGCTGGGACAGGCACCTGGGGTCGAATAGTGGAGAGACTGAACAGTGTGGTGGTCTGCCTCTGCGTGAGACAAACGGATGGACGGGCTGGTCCTGTTGTGCCCAGGGCTGTGTGTCACTGGGATGGCTTGGCACGGACGCTTCCCATCTAACCAGCACAGCATAGACACAGTCTTTTGAAATGTGACTCCGTAGCCTGTGGCTACTCTGCAGTGTCTCAGACCTGGATTCAGGATGGAAAGTCTTCAACACTTTCAATATAAAGTGAAATCACGTGTCTGCAACTGACAATGTCACCAAAGTCCCTATTTTCATTAGTTTTCAAAAAAATGCTACAGCTGCTCCAGGTTGTAAAATTGGGTGTGGAAAGGGAGTTTTCAGTTGATCTCTAAGCTCCTGTCTGTCTGCATGGATTTCACGTTTAGTGTCTTGCTTAAGCACACATGGCATATTAAGAGCTATAAGATTTAGAGATGTGTGGCGTGACATTACATGACATGAACCTAATAAAGAATTAATTTACTGATATTAGTAGAAATACAGTACATATATTTTATGGGATATTATTTGATCTTAATACATTATTCCAATATTTTAAAAGTGTATTTAAGATGTAATAACTTTATAGCAGATAACCTTTAAAACATAACAAAATATATACAAAGAAATTAGGCAGGATATTAATGTCAACTATGAAATAAATTAACATAATTTTTACAAAATATACTGACCATTAAATTAAAAAATATTTTAAGGCCGGACTCTTCATTTGAAATTAGCATAGTCAGAAAATATATCAATAAAATCTTGTACCACTTTGTAGCAGAATTCATACTGTTCCTGAAAAGAAAAATAAAATCACATTAAAATGACGTTCTAAAACTATGTCTGATCAATTTAATGAAAAGAAACAATAAAAGAAGAAAAAACTTCTGGCTATTATTTTTAAATTTTGTGTATTTGATACAGGGTCTTACTGTGCAGCTTGAATTCATAGTGATCCTCCTGTCTCAGCCTCCCCAGCACTGAGATCACAGGTGTGTACCACCATGCCTGGTCTCAGCGGCCAGCTCAACATGCCTGGGGCAGGGCTGGCATAGTATACAGCACCGGGAATTGAATCAGGGTCCTTGTGCTTGCCTAAGCAGGAGCGTAGTTTGCTTAGCTATTTCTCTAGCCTCTCTGCCTATTAATAAAACACTATATTTTCCTGCACTTCAGCTCCTGCTACATAATTTGGTGTTTAGGGACATGAAAATTTCCAAGTAAAGCTATTTTCCAATAAAGAATATTAACATTTTGTTTCAAATTCATATCTCAGTACAAAGGCTTGAGTTTTCATATTTATTTAAACTGTAAAATTATTTTTGAACTGAAAGATAACTACGTTGTCAGATAAAGTTCACAAAAAGCAACATATAGAGATTAAAGAAAGTAAAATAAAATTCTACGTTATTTTGAGGACTAAACTCTCTGTAAGAGAGATGCTGCATTTGTTTTATATTATGGCTGGCTCAGCTTGCCCTGGGGGTGGGGCTGGCATAGCATGTGTTGCTGGGGATTGAACCACGGTCCCTGAGGTTGCCTAAGCTTGCCTAAGTAGGTGCTTTAGACTGCTGAGCCATCTCAATGCCCCCCCCCTTTTTTTTGAGAGATATGGTTTTATATAAATTTTACTAGAATCCTTGGAGTAATCACCTGACTTTGCTAGTAGGTGATTCAGTTATTATAACACTTATGCACATAATCTGTTCTGTGTTACCAACAGCTCCATGAGGAATACAGCCAGGCTGGTGGTAAATGGGTGACCATGGTAGTGCCCACTAATAAAGGGTACTCAATCAGGAATAAGGAAGACATGGAGGAAATAATAATGGTTGAGCTTTTTCTGAAAATTCTGAAGCAATTCTTTGGACAGCCAAATGAGAAAAGTGGTCACAGTGGGCATGAAGGTGACCCCAGAGGCTCGAGTAACAGCAGAGAGCAGCTCAGCCCCTGATAGGTCTAAAGGGCTGGTTCCTGCCAGACTGGAGTGGGACCTGCAAGCTGGTGCAAAGGGCCTGGGGAGCCCCAGGGGCCGGGAGGTATCCCCGCTACTTCCTCCTTTTCTTTCCCAGTGTAATGAGCTCAGTGTTTTCATTGTACCAAGTGAATGTCAAAAGGCTTGAGAGGGCCAGCGAGATAGCTCAGTGGACTAAAGCACCTGCTTAGAAGACACAGGGCCCAGGGTTTGATCCTTGGCAGGCTGTACCAGACCCGCCTTGGGGCATGCTGAGACAGTGACTGAGACTGGGTTTGGTTGTACATGCCTGTAATCCCAGCCCTTGGGAGACTGCAAATAGGATTGTTATGAATCAGAACTGTGTAGTTAGATGCTGTAGGCACTGTACTAAAATACATGTAAAAAAAAAAAAAAAAAAAAAAAAAGCTTGGGGCTGAAAGATGCTGAACACCGGCCTCTTCGGACCTTTCAAAAGCCTCAGTCCGGCTTTTGGGATGATATTGGGTTTTTCAGAGAAGAACTTGCATCAGGAACTGAGATTGCATGAAGTTATTGGCAGAACCAAGGTTGGGCTGTAGGGATCCTTACTTCTGCCTGATAAAATTCCCACCTCTTCACCAGTTCTTGGAAGGAACAGGAAAATAAATTTCCAGAAGAAATTCTTCATATATCTATGAAGAGGCAAGTACCTTCATGGAGCTCCTAAAGCATGTTTTGTACAAAGTGGCTTTTGACTTGACTTTATGTCTTCTGTTTAAAAGTGACACCAAGGACATACCAAAGCTGACTCCAGTCTGGGACAGACATGGATGTAGTTATGCAGGGTGATGGTGTTTTCTGCAGCAAGCACAGGCACCAACTGATAACCACTCTAGCTGTGTCTTGCCTTCCCGTAACTGGCCGCAGATGGTGAACAAGGTGTGTTTCAGCAAACTTCAGGGATGACACTGGCTGCAGCACAGGTCACAGCCAGATATTCCTGACCAATGTTCAATGCTCTGGGAGGACAGACTCCTCTGGCCTTTGCAGCACCTGTCCTAAGCGAGGGTTACCTCAGAGGTTAGAAATGGGTCTTTCTCCCGTGGCCAGAAACTAGAGATGAGCCACTGCGCTCATCTAGGAGTTAAGCCAACTGCACACCACAACTCTTGACCTAACCACGTAATAACACCCTGCACTCTTTGCTGATATCCCTGCCAAGTGTGGGGTCTCGAGCAGTCGTGCTGTTCTGTTCTCTTGAGCCAGGCAGCCCAGGTTTAAATCTCATTCTGACATGACACTTTGATTCCTGAGCAACCTGGGCTGCCCACTTAGCCATCCTGGGTGATGACGTGGACAGCCCTAGGGGCGGCAGTGGACACAGGGACATGGTGAGCACGTGACATAAAGGATGTGTGCAAGGCACCTGGCCCTGACGGTCATTAGTCAGAGACTCATTTGTCCTTCATTTGTTTTCTAACTCACTGCTTTTCTTGGAACATGTCCTATGTGCTGGGTGTGGACCCAGAGGCAGGCTGGAAAGTCCAGGTAAAAAGTGCCTGGGCAGACCGTCACTGGGCAAGCAAAGTGCAGACTAGGGCCAGGCTGCTCCTGTGAGCAAGTGGAGAGAGAACTTGGGGCCAGAGCTGGCGCAACCGCAGCGGGAGGGCTCTGGGACGCTGGATGATTTGGAAAGAATCCACAGGCTGGACCTGGCAAACTGTGAGGCCATCAGTGCCCAGTCAAGCCGCCTTGGAGGTGCTCTTGGCCACAATGGCTAGGCGCCTCTCCTGGGGCCAGGGATCTGCAGAAGGTAAAGGAAATTTTGCATGGTGCCCTCAGGGAAGCACCGTTATCTCCAGTTTCCAGAGGAAGGAACCAGAGGAGGAAAGAGCAGAGAAGGAGCTTGTGTGCTTTCACAGGGTCCTAAAAGAGTCTAGCTGCAAAGCTAAGATGACCCCCTGAAACTGAAGGAAGGGCCAAGGGGGTCTTGAGCCTTGCATTCTTTTATATTTAACTGCTGCCTGGCCAGGGCTAAAAGCTGCCCGGGAAGGAATTGAAAACAAGACATGGAAAAAGAGTCTGGCTCATAACTGAAAATCAGAGTTACTTTTGCAGAAGTCCCTAGTGGGCTTCTGCATGATGTTTAAACTCTATTAGTATTATTTGTCTTTTTGTTTTGTTCCTTGTTAGTACCAGGGATACTCTGGTACATCCTCAGCTTTCTTGATTTTTAAAAACTTTCTTTCTTCCTTCCTTTCTTTCTTTCTTTCTTTCTTTCTTTCTTTCTTTCTCTCTTTCTTCTTTTTTTCTTTCTTTCTTTCTCTCTGTACAGGGGATTGAACTGAGGACCCAGCGCTTGCCAGGCAAGCACTTATTGTACTGAGCTATCTCCCCAGCCCCACTTTATTTTGCAGTAAGTTGCCCAGACTGGCTTAAAACTTGTGATCCTTCTGCTTCAGCCACCCAGGGCTAGGATTAGAGGCCTGTGCGACACTGCAGCCAGCTACTACCATGTTTTGATCTGACCACTTCCTTTATGGCACTGTCTGTCACCATTGCTCAGTTTGTGCCCCTCGCCCCAGGCACCTGCCGCTGTCAAGAGGCGGCATAACCTCTCACAGACTTTCATAGGCTTTTCCAGCCTCTCCTCAGAGCCTAACGGGGACTGCAGGTGCTCAGGGTAAGACTTCAAGGCCAGCAGGAAGCTCTCGGGCCTCTTCTTCCCATTGCTGCCAGAGACCCAGGTTCCTGTCACTGTGTCAGCTGTTGAGGCACAGTGACTCCCAGAGAGGGAGCTGACAAGCACCCAGTAGCCCTCCAGGCCCGTGGCTCTCGAGCCTGTGTTCATGTTGGGGTCCTTTAGCAAGGAGGAGGTACGCTGATACCTGGGCCCCAGGCCCAGGGATCTAATTCCATCTTATTGGTCTCAGGGGAAGCCTGGCACCAGGAGACAGCTACTTGCTCCCAGGCGAGTGCCATGTGCACCGGGGTCGAGCCCCGTGCTAGCCCTACCTAGTGGGAGGGCAGATGTACCCTTGCTCAGGGGTTCTCTCTGGCACTTAGGTGCCTCTGCGGTGGGGAGTGGGAGAGATCCTCCATACCTTTCTGTGCGAGCTGTTTGGGCTAGGACTGGAAGAGGAGGGTGAGTTCTAAATAGGAAGGGAGGGCCAGGGAGAGAGCTCTGAGGTCTAAGCGCCTGCCTGGCAAGCCAAAGGACCTGGGTTCGATCTCTGGTACTGCACACAGTGCTGGCCAAACAAAACCAGATGTGCTGGTGCATGCCTATAATCGCAGCACAGGGGAAGCTGAGACAGGAGGGTCAGTATGAGTTCGAGCTGTACCAAATAAATCAATAAGCTTAAAAAGGAAATAGGAAGGGAGGGTAAGCTTTACATAGGAAGCTTTGGGGGAGATGATGAATTATAACAACCTTGAGAAATTGTACTTGCTGCTTTGGCATGAGCTGTTGCAGAATTTAGTGAGGAAGGATCTCTTCCACAGCCCAGGAACTGTGCATTCACGGTAAGGAAAAGAGGATGTGTAGGGCTCCTGTACACTGGGTGGGCTACCTATGCCCCCACCGCCCCTGGCAAGGTCTTGAGGGTAAGTGGGATTCTGCCAGGGGAGACAGACCCCATGAGAGGTGTAAAGCTGAAGCTGACGAGTATTAGCAATTGAAGCTTCACTGCTGCTTTTGAACCTGGTGACAGTACAGTATATTTTAAAATGCAATGGAAATTCTTGAATGAGCCCTTGTTCGTGAGGTTTGTTCAGAGGATGGATCCAACGCAGAGACCTAAGGAAGGATCTGAGTCTTCCCCTTTCTGTGAAAATTTACTGGTGGCTCTTTGCTTTGGAAGCGGGGCCCTCGTTTCCCCTCCTTACACTGGAGAGCCTTTAATGAAGCAGACATCAAAACCCTTAAACCGTTCTCCACCTTCTGGAGACCCCCTTCAAGTCCAGGTTCTTACCAGGGTTTGCACCATGTGTGGCCTCTGAAGTCGTAAGCTCTTCACAGCTTGAAACACATCTAAGAGTCCCTCAGCTTTGACGCGTTCCAGAATGTTGCTGAGGGCAATGAATGTACCTGTTCGCCCAGCTCCTGCACTGTGGAGAGAAAGCATTCAGTGATGACCATCAAACTGAGAGGAAAGAGACGCAGACAGCTAACAAACAGCCCCCTGCGTGCTGGCACTGAAGCAGGGTCATGGCCCAGCGTCAGTCTGACTGGATGCTTCATGGTCATTTATATAGAGCGACCATGAAATTCTAAGCCTCTTCCCTCAGTATGGAGGTCCAACTGTGCATGAAATGGATCGGGACCCGTTGTAGGATTTGAAGTGCTGCTCCTCTCCCCTGTGTGGACCCAAGTGCGAGCCTAGAACCAGCAGGTTTAGCACCATCTAGGGAGAGGTTAGAAACGCAGGCCTGAGGAAGCGACCCTGGCACCTGTCCTCTGGGACAGCCGGAGGCTGCTGAATGGTGGCCCTGAAGGACTACTGAGAGAGCAGGTAGCATCAGCAGGAAGTCAGATGATTAGACGCCCACGAGGGTCAACGCTATGTAAGGTGGTGACTGGCTTGAGAAGCCGTGTGGGCCCCAGGAGAGCCAATCTTAGGAGAGCAAGGTAGGAGGCTCGGAGGGTTGGCGTCCAAGCCCTCTGTAGAGGTGCGGTTGCCCCTGAAGGCTCCAGGATCTCACATGTGTACATAGCGAAAAGCTCCTGACCTGTTGCTATCACTTGTCCCTGTGCCCGACTTCCCTCAGTTGGGACTTGTCTGCCCTATACACGCTACACGGATAGCCTGCATTCCCAGAGGCCGAATAGGAAGACAGTTTACTGTGAAAAGCAACGTCCGTGGTCCACCTACTGCAGGGCTGGGGGCGCGCCCAGCTGCATTGCAGACAGGGAACCGGGCCCAACCCCTTTAGTGACTCAGGGGCTTCGTTGGCCGCAAGGACTGGGGTAGTGGATAGGGCAAGCTGTTGTCATGAAAGTGGGAATCACACGTGTGGGAAACCAGGCAGAACTGCAGCCAGAGAAGTACATTAGCTGCACCCTAGAAAAAAATCGCACCAAACTGCTGCTTGGAAGGGCTTTGCAAGAGTGGCTGAGGTCTTACCCAGCAGAGGGCGCTAGGCACAACCAGAAACTGCACAGGTAGGGGGAGAAGGGGGATCTGAGGCTCTGTATCCCTAAGAAACCATCCTTCTGCCTTCCTCATAATGCTTGCCATGGTCCTTGCTGGGCTCCTCACTGCGGGCCCGGGACTCCCTCTGACCTCATGCCTGACTTGTGGGGACAAGTGTGGCTACAGGTCTCAGTCAGCAATCTGAGCCTGGAGGCCACCCTGCCCCAGCTCAGAGTCCCCGACAATCACCCTGGGCTGTCCTTCAGCTGCAGAATTTTTAAGCCCAGGAGAAAGAACGCAAAGTGTGGACCCAAGTTGCAGAACAGAGGCAGGCCGCTTGGCCGCAGAGGCACATTTGCCGAGCTTTGCTTGGGAGTTGGGATGTCTTCAGCACACGTGGGAATAAGTGCTTGGGCGTGGAAATGAGCGCCTGGGCTCCTTCCTGATTCCTTTCCACAGATGTATGCTACATGTACGATGAAATGGCATGGCGTGCATGCATTTATGTAAAGTTGTGTGTGCACATGTGTAAGGGTAGGTGGCACAGAATCTAGGGTAGCAGCGCTACTGGCTGCGGGGAGCCGGTTCACTCTCCCACCCTAGTTGTGTGTGGTCTATGCTTCCACTGTGGCGAGGGTCCCCCCGCCAGCAGGGGGCCGCTCACCTGCAGTGCACGGTGATCGGGTGGTTGCCCGTCTGCTGCTGCTGCTTCTGCACGGCTGCGATGAGGTCGATCATGCCTTTGCCCTCGGCCGGAATCCCGATCTCAGGCCAGCCGTGGAAGTGGAACTGGCGTACCACGCGGGTCTGCTCCTCCGGGCGCATCAGGGGCTGCTGCAGGAGACAGCTGTCAGTGATTCTGGCCTTTACCCTGTCAGATCAGGGCCTGGGCTGGGCGCCTTCCTCATCCCTCTGAAGTCATCAGTGTCCCCAACTAGTCATGAGGGGCCTGAGTAACAGTTGGCTGTGCTTCCTTCTGAGTGGGTCAAGGCATGCAGAGAATGTGCCCAGGATGCCAGTGAAGCCCCTTAAGCCTCTGCACAGTGCTGGCTGCCACGCTCCAGAGCAGGCGTGCTTGCGGAAGCCAGGCCCTGCACTTCTCACCGAGGCTGGAGATGACATCCACGGCTGAGCCACCTCACCCCCCAGCCCCAAGAGCTCCCACTCTGGCCAGTCTGAGCAGAGCCCAGGACCCAATGAGGACAGAGATAGCGAGGGCCCAAGAGGCCTCTGCAGCCTTCCTCCTGGTGCCTCCTGCCCCCACACAGGTCCCTCTCCTGAGGGGCTTGTGGGAGAAAGTGGAGTCAGAGGGGCCAGGCCCTCTGCCCTTCGTCTTCATCTACCAGCTAGGTGACAGGTGACCTTGAAGGTCCAGTTTTATAGGAGTACTGCTTCTGGGCCATTCCTGGTCATCTGGGACTCAGAACAAGGTAGAGAGACCATGACACCTGACAGGTACAGGCCCCATTCTGGCACAATGACAAGCAGGTCCTCCAGTGATGATGCTCAGTAGAGCTGCTAGAGTTTTAAAATCTATAGCAACCATACCTGATTCAAGGTCACCAGGAAGTCTCGTATGCTGATGGCTTCAGAAAGGGTATCGCTTTTTATTTCGATTGTTATTTCTCCGTGAGTGACTGAGCCTTCTGTTGGCCAATACTGGTAGCATTTGTCCTTAGGGGATAAGACAATAACTTAAGTCTCATTTTTGCCCTTGACAATGTAGCATTCCTTCCAAACTATTGAACCTATTAGATCTGATAGGAAAATAACATATGAATACAAGTGTGTGTACCCACGAATGCCTGTTGAACAAGGGGTCAGAAGAGACTTATTAAGAAAGAGACACACTCTTTCTTAAGAGATAGCCCAGTGGTCTGAATGCCTGCCTGGCAAGCACAAGGAGCTGGGTTTGGTCCCCAGTACCGCATATTGTGCCAGTCTTAGAACCCTAGGCGTACTGTGTTGGTCACCAAAACTCAGTGTGGTGAGGCACTTATGTAATTACAGCACTGGGGAGGCTGAGACAGGAGGATCAATATGAGTCTGAGCTGCATAGTGCGACCCTGTACCAAATAAGTCAGTACCAAATCAAAGATTTAAGAGGGCCAGCCAAATAGCTAGAGGGCTAGCCAAATAACTCAGTAGGTTAAAGAGCCTGCAAGCAGGTGCAGGCTCCTGGAGTTCGATTCCCAGGTTTGCCATTGCTGGCTCTGACCCCAGGGCACACTGAGACAGCAATTGAGACTGGGTGTGGTGGCGCGTGCCTGTCATCCCAGCTCTTGGGAGGCTGTAAACAGGCACATCACCATGAGCCTGACCTACTAGTGAGACCCTGAACACCTTGTAGACTCTTCCCTAAAATATATATATACAAAAACAATAGTACTTTTTTTTTTTTTTTTTTTTTTTAAAGAGACATGTTTATAAAGAACTTGAATGCATGACAGGGTAGTGATCATTCAGTCAATGGCACCTGGAAGCTTGCAGAGTGGATGCAAATGCTCAAGCTTCTCCTAGATTCAGGCGCATATGAACTGTGCCTCTAGGTACAGAGGCCTTGAACCTTAATGAAAACAAATCCAGTAGTGGAGCCTGAGGTCACATTCTCAGGCTGGCCAGGAGCTGACCATCCTTCTGGGGCACCGGGATTATGCACATGTGCCACCGTACCCAGCTGAATTCAAAATATTTCTTAAAAACCAAAGACAAGGAGCCGGGTGTGGTGGTGCACGCCTGTAATCCCAGCACTCGGGAGGCTGAGGCAGGAGGATCGGTGAGAGTTCGAGACCAGCCTGGGCTACAAAACTGAGCTCAAGGCCAGCCTGAACTGTACAGCGAGACCCTGTCTCAAAAAAAAAAGACAAAAAAAAAACAAAAAACCAAAGACAAGGTAAGTGTTGGCAGAAAGGCTATTGAGTTAGAATAACTGTATGATGGAAGTAAGAATATAAACGGAGTCACTAGTCTGAATGATTCTTAAAAATATTAAGTAATTGACAATGAAAATAGATACTATTATCAGTCACTGTTTATCAGATATTATTTTGAAAATCTGTAACATGTGTGTTGTCATGTTACCCTGTTTCTGTCTTTGCTTTTGTTTTTCTTGCTCTTGTTTTGAACTCTTCAAAGTAAAAGAAAATTATAAAAAAATATAAAGTAATTAAAGTTCACAGTACAGCATTGTGATATGAGCCAGGTATGTACCTAAGAAAAAGAGAAAGAAACCACACCTCCCCGCCAACAGGGCCCTGCAGGTATGGCTGTAATAACGCACTCATGGCTTCTCTACATCAGAAAAACCAAAGGCCCATCAGCAGACGCTGGACAAATGGGAAGCAGCGCATTCCTCCGGGCAATACTATTCATCATGAAAAAAGAGTGAAGTCCTAGCTCCTGCCACAACATAGTAGGATGAACCATGAGGTCATCAGTCCAAGCGACAGAACTCATTCCAAAGGACCACATGCAAATATTGTTGGAATCCCCTCCTGTTAATGTCTGCAGGGGGCAAATTCATAGTCGGAAAGTACATTAATGGTAGCTAGGGCTAGGGGAAGGGAGCGTGCAGTGTGATTCAGAAACTTCTTTTTGAGAGGATAAAAGCAATCTCAGGACTGGGCATGGTGGTGAGCACCTGTAATCCCAGTGCTTGGGAGGCTGAAAACAAGAGGATCACTACTAGTCTGAGCTGCGTAGCAAGACACTGTAGGCCCTAAATACTAAAACACTAAAAAAAGGAAAAAAAAAAAAAAGAAAAAAAAAATCTCAAATTAGAGGAGATGGTTGTTCCAGATTTGAATATTACAAAAACTCACTGAATTGTATCTTTTCAAAGGCTGAATTACTTGGTAGGCAAACTGTATCTCAATAAAGCTATTCACTTTTTATTTTGAAAGAAAGTCTTGTCAAGACAGGGTCATGCTGGCCTTCCATTTGTGATGCTCCTGCCTCAGCCTTCCAAGAAGCTGGCATTTTTTAAGTTGGCATTTTTTTAATTGGGCATTTTTCTTAAAAAAACAAAGAAATTGCACTGGGGATATAGCTCAGTGGGACAGCACTTGCCTGGCAAGTACAGGGTCCTGAATTCAATTCCTGGGGCCCAAAACAAAACAATGATAGTGACTACATAAAGCAAAGAAATCAGAATGCAAGCTCAGAGGAGCGGTCCTATCTTGGGGTGAGCTAGATAAATGTACATCATCTATAAGAGTAAGGTTTTCAGATCGGTGCAGGGTCATGGGGATTTACTATGTTACTGAAGGCAAAGGGTGGGATAAAACCTTGCACAGCTTCTCCCTCCTCGGTCATCCTGGCTGGGCCTCTCACCAGCGTGTTTTTAGGGCCCTGGAAGGTGAGACGTTGTCCTGAGCCGTGGCCCTGGAGGACCCAGGCACCAAGGCACCACGCACCTGCTCTCGTTCCTGCACCTCCGTCAGCATCACAATCGTATGGCACTTCCACTCCCAGACCATCCTCCAGAAGTCCTCGACCGTGTGCGCCAGGGGGCCTTGGGTGGCAATGAAGTAGTCTTTCTGCCGGTACCCCTTCAGAAGGACAATGGGCATTAAGGTTGTAGGTAACGGGTGCTGAGGACAGCCAAGGCCCCCCCGATGGGTGAAATGGCAATTTTCTGTGCCTGAACCAAAGCCAAGCTGGTACACTTGTGCACACTCATACACACCTCTCCTCTCACACCACAGAAGCGGGCCAGGACCCTGGCTTGGGATGAGCACACACACTGATCCTTTCCTCCACCAGAGCTATCTCTGAGTGGCTGCTATAAATGACCAGTTTCCACAGCCACCCCTACAAGGACCCAAGGCTTTGAGTCCACCCAGCTCTGCGCATTACAGGGAGATTCACATTGTGGTGCGAATCTATGTCTGTTTTCCTGCTGACGTCACCGTGTAGGAAGACAAGCTGCCTGTGTGACCTAAATGCAGTCGTGTCTTCCACAGGGGCAGGAGTCACAGAAATCGTACAGGAGAGAGCCTGAGTGACAGAAACTAAAAGCAGGGAGAAAAAGGAGCCCGTTGCTGGGAGTGTTTCTCTATTTCTGAAAGCTCTTGATTTTTTTTTTTTTTTTTAAGGAGGTGGTGGCTGCCAGCCACGTGTCAATTCTATCTGTTACGTCAATGAACTAATAAAAGCGCATGGTCAGATAGACAGGAGACAAGCTACACGAAGCATACTCAAGGCTAGGATACATACGTCTATGAAGGATGCGTTGATATAGTCCGTGTATTCTTGACCCCTTTTCATGGAAAGGATGACTCTGTTGAAGTCATCTGCAAAGTGGTGGCATTTCCCATAGTTAGTACAGACACAGTCCTGCCTTGCAATCGTTCCTTCTGGGGTGCTGCCGATGGGACCAGCACCTCATACATGCTGGGAAGAGTCCTGTACTACTGAGCTACATTCCCAGTTCTCTTGCTTTACAGATTTTAACCTATCGTTCCAAGCTTTCAACATAAAAAGTCTACCAATAAAATCAAGTAAAGCTTGAGAAGTTTATGTTCCAGGATAAGAAAATAGCTTGGGGAAGATGATTTGTTTTGTTGGAAAGCTCTGAAAACAATCTGATTATGGTTTTTCTTTTCATTTAAAAACACTGCATTTAGGGAATAAAAAGAGTGCGACCCACAGGAGCTGGGCCTGCAGACTTAAGGACTACATGGCCACAGAGAACCCAGGGTCTGGGGCGAGGGGAGATCTGACTGGTCCAGATAGCACAAGTGGCAGGGGGGGAGCAGGTCAGTGTGCAGCCACTTGGCTATGGCGGAGACTGCAGGGCCTACGGAGGGCAATCATTTGGGACTTAGCTCCGCCTCTTCTCTGAGCTGTGGGCTTTCCCCGGGCTGCCTCCAGCCCGCTTTCCTTGTGGGTTTCTTTTTCCCTATGGGCGAGATCCCCGCTGAGGATTCCTGCCCCAATGCCGGCCTTTGCCCCCTCACTCAGGACCTCAGTGGCAGGTCGGAGTCCTGACTCCATCCCAGACCATGTGGGGCCCTCTTTGAGGCACAAGCCTTTACTTAAAGGCTCAGCTGAGTTCTCTACAGTGCATGGCCTCGGCCTGGCCTCACCCGTCAATCTCTTGTGTAAGGAGGCATCCAGTGAGTCACAGAATCAGGCACCAGCTCAAGCCTAAGGCAAATTCCAGGCTTCCCTGGAGCCCGCCCAGCAAGCCACTGTGGGGCCGCCTCTGCCTGAGCCCCACCCCAGATTGCCTGCCTACTTGAGCTCCATGTGGGACTGGCTAGGTCACTAAGGCACCAGGGCTGGAGGCTCTTCTTATCCACCCAGAGGCCCAGAGTTGGGCCCTGAGGGCCCCTGCTTCTGATGCTGCTTTACAGAGGACACTGGCCTCTCAGCTCTGAAGCCCGTGGCAGCCAGCCCTGCCCTGCCCACCTGGAAGGGCAGAGACCCCTCCAGTCCCGTGTCGCCTTACAAGGGATGATCTGGATGACCCTGGCCTTCTTCATGTTGGCTGGCAAGTTGCCCGTCCTCATGTTCTCCTTCATAATCCGGACGTTGGTCAGTTTCTGCAGGTGAGAAGGGCATGGTGAAGCAGAGGTAGCCACGGCTTGGAAGCCCTGGACAAAGCGCCCAGCCATGTGCCCGTGCTATGGACCAGGAGCATTGCCTGGCATGGCTGGTGCACACCCGCAGTTGCAGCACTCTGGGAGCCCAAGGAGGGAGGATCACAAGGCCCAGCCCAGTTTGTGTAACTTAGTGGCTCCAAGCCACTGTCTTAAAATAAAAAGGAAAGGCAGCGCAGCTAGGTGTGAGGGCACCAAGTCCAGTCTCCGGTGCCCGCAGCAAGCACACATCTCGCTGCCTCCTGAAGCTGCCTCAGTCTCAGTAAATGAACAGGGGTGGCCTTCACCCACAAGCCCAATTATCCTCCCCCAAAGGCGCAGCATGACATCCCTGTGGCTTTCTGGGGTCAAGAAAGACAGGCTTAATTCACTTAAACGGCTGCCGTTTCCCCTTTCTTCTCGTCATCCACGGAGGGCATAGAGCGAGCCTGGCGGGCACTCACCCTGAACTCCTCCTCCAGCCCAATCTTGTTGAAGTGGGAGGTGGTACCATGCAGGCTCTGCAGGTGCCTCTCCAGGGAGGACACGTCCAGCTCCGTGTCCCCATACAGGTAGTACTCCAGTAAGGCTTGGTAGATGAACATATACTGCACCTGCAGGACACAGGACACCCTACCTTCGACTCTGCCCTGGGCCAGCAAGGCTGCTGTCTTCTCTTCTCACCAGGTGTGAGGGCGCCGAGGTAGGTTAAGGACAAAGGTTAGGTCATCGGCCATCTGGATGGGCCATTTAGGCTCTTGGTCAAATGGTAGCAGCTGGGGTTTACTGAGGATACCTGGCACCTCCTGCGGCTGGTATAATCACCCCCATAATGTATGAGGGTTCAGGATGAAGGAGAACCCCGAGGGTCCCTTAGGGGAAAGGGAGGAAAGCCGGGTCGGATGTGGACCACCCCAGGCGGACATGTCCGGTGGCCACCTGCCTATCAAAACCAGGGCCCACGGAGTGTGCAAAAGCTGAATCCCACGTGCCTGGGTTTCTTTGTGAAGCTCAGCCCAGGGTTGGAGGAGGCATCACTCACATCCGTTTGGACCATCTGGGGGCGCTGATTGCGGATTTGGGACACGAATTCGAAGACGTCCACCTTCTGCTCCGTGTGTATCATATCCATCATGGCGTCGATCACGATGAAAGTTCCTGTCCGGCCCACACCCGCGCTTTGGAAAAGAAGACAGATGCCGCTGTGTGTGTCACCTTCCTCTAAGTGACAGAGGCAGAGCCAGGACAGGAGACCCTCCCTGCCTTCCTCCAAATGACAAGCAACTCTACTCTGGTGAGCAAGGAGCAAGTCTAAGTGACACCAGCAGAGGGCGCTGCAGCACCAGTGGACAGTCTCAGACTCCAGAATTAGAGGAAGTTGGCAGTAGGCTCTGCAGGCGGCTACATGGATACTTCTTTCTGTAACCAAGCCCTGCCGGAGGTGGGTACCGGGCGTGTAGAGGGACCTGGGAGTTGCAGTGCCCTGGGGGTCCCTGGCAGATCCAAGTAGATCTGCCTAGATCTCTCCTCCCCATCAACCCTGGCTTTCTGCTCTAGTTGGTTCTGCCAGGTTTCTTCCTTAGATGCTGTTGCGAGGGGCGCTGCTACTATAGCACGTGCTGTAGAGAGGCTCTGGGCTTCCTTCCCTCTGGGCTTCCATGCCAGACAACCGAGCCGCGCCTCAGGAAACGCGCATTTGCGTCCACCCCTATCCATGTCCGTCCACTGAGTGCTTTCCCACCGGACCCCAGGCTGCTGCCCCCTCGTGGACATACCTACAGTGGACCACGATGGGCCCTGCGTGGGAGGGGTTGAGGGCGCGCACTTTCTTCAAGAACTTCAGCATCCCGATGGGGGTGAAGGGTACCCCAAAGTCGGGCCAGCTGGTGAAATGCAGCTGTGACACGAGCCTCGGTGCTTTGCAGCCGTCGGGAAGTTGCTGCAGAGACAAAGAAGGGGTACATGGGACAGCCCTCAGCCCTGTGGAGGATGCCCGCCTGGCTCAGCGGTGCCCGCGGGGCTGGGCCCTGGCACTCACGTGGGGACGGATGTCTCTCCGTGTGCAGGATGCCTGAGACAGAGCCCTTTGTTTTCTGATGCTGTCCCTGGACAGGACACCAGAAGCATTTGCAGAGGGCACAGAGCAGGCCGGGGGGCATCTGGTCACACTCAGGCCAGGCAGGTCTGAGTAGCCAGACTGGCTATCTCAGGGAGACCCCAGGAAGAGGTTCCCTGCCCTGCCCTGCCCAGCTCGGACAGTCCCATTGCTCCCTGGTCCTGAGTGACTTTTTTTTTTCTCTCTCTCTCTCAATGTTTCCATTTGGAAAGAAAGACAACGGAGCTTGCCTTGCGCTGCCCCCCCACCATAGACCCTCTCAGCTTTAATGACCCAGAGCCCACGAAGTTGCTCACCTGCCCCAGACCTGGAAGGTTCTCAACAGTGTATCTCTCTATGTGTGTGTGCAGATGTGCGTGTATGTCTAGGGGTAATCAGGAGACAATAATAGTGACAGTGGGCCCGGCGGGATGGCTCAGTGGTCTAAAGCGCCTGCTTGGGGAAGCTTGGCCGGCTTCAGGGACTGCGGTTCAATCCCCGGCACCATATGCTGCGCCAGCCCTGCCCTCGGGGTGGGCTGAGCCGGCCATAAAAATGAGTGAATAAACAAACAAAGGTTCTGAAACAAGAAATAAATAAATAAAATAAAAAATTCTAAAAAAAAAAAATAATAGTGACAGTAACAGCCACCCTATCCCCACTTTTGCCATGGCTTCTAGGAAGCTTGGCCTCAGATTTTGCAATTCAATTACCCGCTTCAGTCTCTGATTTCTGATAAAATGATCTTTTTGTTTTTTTTTTTTAACCAAGGTTTCAAACTATCTTTTAAATCCCTATCGCATCGGCCTTGTTTGCGGGCAATTTGGTTGAAATCCACCTTAGTCCTTTCCATGGAGAACTAGCAGGAAATAGGTGTGAAAAATACTGGGGTGGTTTCAGGCATAATTTTGAAACTATTACAAAATGCTGCCTTTCCATTCCAGCTTGTGAAATGCTATCGTGTTCTTCAGTGGGGGTCCTGGCTCCACCCTCGCCACTGTCTCATTCCCCGCAGGGAACCCCACAGCACTGACTGGGAGCAGAAGCACCCAGCATCTGGCAGACCCAGGGTCTGAGCTGACCACCCTGTCCCCATGCAGCCACATGCTCCAGCCCTCCAGCCAGCGCCCAGCTCTTCACACTACGGAGTGTAGAAGGGTCTCTGCCCCTGCCTGTGTGCTCTCAGAGAATGCTGCTCCCAGAGGGTCAGCAGTGGGAAGTGCTTACAGGCTGGATGCAGAATTTCCGGATTGTGTAGTCTACTAGCACCACACAGTCTTCCACGCACACGCGGATGTTCCCATAGGTCCAGCATCCCTGGTCGGGCCAGTACTGATAGCACTTTTCCTGCGGGGATCAATTCAGAGACACAAATCCATCTATGGGTGTGCTTACAGCCCCACACCCTGCCTTGTACCCCACCTGTCTCTGCCTTCCACTCCAGGGCTCTCAGGGACCGGCAGGGTCAGCAGTTCCTAGCACTGGGACGGCCTGTGGACAAGCACATCTGTGTTGTGAGGCCACAGGATCATGGTGGCCCCAAGACCACGACTAGCATTGGCCTTTGATATCCACCCACTGACACGTCATGGGTTCCCTCACTTATGCACCCCACACGCCTGACCAGGCTGGTCGTCCTGAGCCGGCTCCTTCGGAGACATGGTCCTAACGTGGCATGAACTTCCTGTGGCTGCAGTGAGGATGTTTCCCATGGGGCTTAGCGGCCTGTTTCTTCCTGCCCTGCTCACGAGGACCTCTGAGCACAGCACCTCTGGCCCTCTATTGTAGCATGGCCTGAGTCCAGCTAAGGGGCCTCGTCCTCCTCTGACAAGGAGGCAGGTGTGGGGTCTCTGAGTCGCAGGGAACCCACTCCTTTATCTTCCTTCATCTGAGATGGGCCTTGTCTTTCCCCCCCCTCTTCTTTTCTGGCACCCTGGCACCTGATTACCAGTAAGCCATCTACCGGCACAGGACACAGGACTCATAAAGGAATGGGAGACCCTCACAGAGGGGAGGAAGGCCTGCTCAGGTCTCTAGGGCTACAGAAGCCTTCAGGGCATCCAACAGTTGGTCTTAGAAATAGCCTCAGAGTGGCCTAGCAAACAGGTGAGGATCCCACGATCCATAACCTCAAAAAGCACAAAGGGTGGGGCCTTGCCGGAGCCTTGTGCTGTGCCAATCATAGGACACTCCTGCGCATCCTGGCCCCAGCTGGCCTGCTATTCATGGGGTGTCTCGGAACGCGCCAGCGGGCACCCGAAGATACTGGCTTGGGAGAGTCTGGGCCCCGGGGGAGGGGGAGGGCAAGGGGAATCCCTGCAGTTCTTGCCCTGAGAGACTCTGGCAAGGATGGGCACTTGGTCTCAGGGCCCAGTGGGCGCTGGGCGGCCACGTCCGGCCCGCCCCCATCAGGTCACAAGGTGCCAGCTGTGTTTCACAATGTGCTGTAGATGCCAAGGAGACCACGACTGAAGAGTAAGCAACGAAGAAAAGGGGAACTCGCTTGAGAAATGATTTTGTCTGAAGTGGTAGAAACCGAGAGGCCCCTCGGGCAGCGCTGAGTCATGACAACGGAAAATCACAGTAGGAGGTGATGGAGGAAGAGAAGAGAGATGCCATGTAGGTGGTGAGTGCCCACTGGGGACACGGGGGTCCCCTTGGGCCCACAGCTGCTGCCATGTTAGGCTCATGCTTCTTGTCTGGAGAAGCAGCCTTTGGGAAGCTGGGACATCAGAGGCAGGAAGGCGAGGGCCCTCGAGGGGTCCTGGCTGCTCCCCCACAGCAGGGGCCTCCTCCTCCCAATGCCCCAGTGAAGGGAGGGCTGCATGTCCTGTGACTGAGAATCCCCCACTTCCTTCCTGTCACTCTTTCCATGACAAGGGCAGGAGTCACACAAGAACATGCTGTGGACCTCCCCAGTCCTGCTTCTCAGTAACAAGAGAAAAACCCCCTCCTTGACCAACCGGAAGGCCGGAGCCAGTGGCTGGAGACTTCCTCTGTGCTTTCTGGCCTGGAAGCCATTCGTTAGGTGGCAGCAGAAGCACTTCTGGCCCCTGCCCTTCTGCCCTTCCTGGGGCTTCCCTGGGACCTGCCACTGCCATCTGTACGCGGCAGTCCCTCCCAGAGCCCTCGGCACACTGGGCACTGCTGGAAGTAGGGCCGGCACCTCCCCTGCTGGAGTCCTGAGCAGGGGCTGAGTGGGACAGACGTCTTCTGCTCAGTGGAGCCTTCGTGCTCAAAGTGGCTTGATGTGGTGCCCTCAGCTGAGCTCCCCACCCAAGGAAGCCGTGCTCAGTGCTGGCATGGGGTCCTGTGTATCACTCCAGGCCCCCAGGACCTGTGACTGCGCCTCCTTTTCAGCCCTGCTTTGGAATCCATGTCCCAGCTCCTGGAGCAAAGCTGGTCTGGCATAGCCCATGCTAATGTGGAATTTAGACAAGGAGCGCATCCCTCCAAAACACTTGTATTCAAATGCATCTCTCTAGTCTGGGTGAAAAACATATGGCCACATTCATTCATGGTCCGAGGCCCACTGTGTTCTGTTCTTAGCACATTAAAAATTTCAATTCTGAAATCCCTGGCTCCCCCACAGGGGGACAAGTGCAGGCCAGCTGGGGCAACTGTGCTGACACCACTGGTACATGCAGCTTAGGGCGGCGTGGTCCTAGGGCACTTGGAGAACTTATTTCAAGATACTCGTATATCACCTGTGGATGGCCTTTTCTCCTGCACCACTAGAAGGAAGGGAAATCAGCAGAGGAAGTGGTCAGAGCCTCTAGCGGGCAGCAGCCTGAGGGCTGGCCTCACGGGCCGGGGCGGGAGGGCCTCACCTCTTTTCTCTCTTTCAGGTTGGTCAACATGACGATGGTGGCCGATTTCTGCTCCCAGACCATTCTCCAGAAGTCGTTCACCGTCTCCTGTTTAGGGCCTGCGTACAGAGGAGAGGCCAGAGGCCAGCGCATGAGGAGGGGTTCTCCAAGACCTCGCTCTGAAGTTTGTCCAGCCCCAGAGGGCTTCTCCATCCTTTCTTGAGGCCCAGGACAGGCCCATGGGGCACCTCCAGCCCTGATGTCCCGTAGCTAGCACTGGCCTGTACCTTTCCTGCCAGCACTGTCCCAGCAGGAGGTCAGTAGAGGCCAGACCCAGACTCGGTTGTTACATTCATGGGCAAGAAAGGGGTCTTCAGATAGGTTCTGGGTGTAACACGTGTGTCAGAGTGGCTTGCTTATGTCTCAAAATAGCAGTCCAGAATGGCTGACTCAGAAAGTGTGTGTGTGTGTGTGTGTGTGTGAGAGAGAGAGAGAGAGAGAGAGGGAGAGAGAGAGAGATCATAGGCTCATGTTTTAACCTTAGTTTCCAATCTTCTTTCCTTTGTCAAAATATTAATTTCTCAGCATAGTACTATCCAACTAGATGTGAGCTGAAGTCCCTGGGGAAGGAATCTGAGCAAAAGGTAGATTATCACTACAAGAAATTCCTTTGCCTTTTGTCTACTTCCTGCTTACAACAGACGTAATGTCAGGAGTTGCAGCAGCCATTTTGAAATCCTGAGGCCAAGAGCGTCATCCCGCTGAGGAGGATGGAACAAGAAGTCTCTCTCGAATTGCAGTCCCTCCCTGTGTCCGCCTTGCCCTGTGCATCCGCGAAATCTGCTTCGATCCATTTCAGCCACCGTTTGTCACGCCTTCTCTCCCACAGAGCAGAGCGTGTTCCTGAGGTCTCCTGAGTGTGCATGTGCCTGTGGTTCCTCTCAGAGACCTGGGTTTGAAGCAAACTCTCCAGGCGATATCGATAGTGGAATCTGGGACTTGCTTGCAAACTGTGGGCCCAACAGGAGGAAGCAGGGCAGGGAATTCCAGCGCTGCGGCTCTCCAACCACACAGGGCCCAAGTTCTGCGGAAGGCGACTCTAGCCCAGTGCCTGGAGGCCCGTGTGCCGGGTTCTGACAGTGTCTGTGTGACTGAGGCATCTGGGCTCTGGCCTGCACCTAAAACCCTGCTGAGCCCTCTGCCACGGAGAGCCATGGGGAGCTTGGCCAACTGAAAGGACGTCAAGGTTAGCTAATGACGGATGTGAACACCAAGATGCCAGAATGTCCCCTCAGCGGCCATGGTGCAGGTGTGGAAGTGTGTGTGTGTGTGTGTGTGTGTGTGTGTTGGTGTACATGTCTACACACAGCCATCTTATCACATATCTCCAAGTGCACTATAGTAAATGTAGCAGCACACACATATACATAAACCCCTACCCCAAATCCTAGTATCCTTGTCAAAACAGCCATTCACATTATTTTACTGAAATAATGTTCAGACGTTATTAAGACTAATAAAAAGCTTACCTTGAGCTGCTATGAATTTATTCTTCTCTTTGTAGCCCTAGCAAAATAAAACCAGATTTATAATTATTTAGAATTAACCCTAATGAGAAGCTCTTTTGTAGGACCTGCCTGATAGCTCAGTGGATTAAAGCACCTGCAAACAGGTGCAGGGGCCTGGTGTTCCATTCCCAGGCCCGCCATGCTAGCCCCGCCCCTGGGGCACCCTGAGGTGTCAATTGAGGCTGGGAGTGGTGGTGCACACCTGTAATTCCAGCTCTTGGGAGGCTGTAAACAGGCGGATCACTAAGAATTCAATGTAGTAGTGAGACCCTGAACACCCTATAGACCCTCCTCCCGCAAAAGAAAGTTCTTTTATTTTTAGGAAAGGAATCTGTACTAATCACAGAGATTTGGGGGACAGGGAAAAACTTAGAGGAAAAGAAAACTCACTAGTAATTTCAGAAATAGAAATTTTCTTTGCATGTGCCCTCTCTAATTCTTCTTGCCTATGAATTCTCCTCTCCACACACACACACACACACAGAGGTGTGCAACCATTTACAGATTTTTAATTGGACTAAGATGTAGAAGTTCTTTAGATCCTTTCACTTTAAATGAGCGTTTTATAATTTATATTGAATGATCTAAAGACCAACCATGATGAATTCTTAATGATCCATCACCTATGGTTTATCACAATTTATATGAAGAGCCACAATGCGTTGAGCTGGCTCAAGTTTGCCAGTAACTTTCTGCCTTGCTTCCCAAATTCCATTCTCTGCTGATTCTGGCCACCAACTCAGCTGGGTGGGAGCTGAAGCCAAGCTCCTGCTGAGATCCAGTTGAACCTAACCGCTGAATCTGAGGGGGTCCTTCTCCAGCTTGGTTTGCAGCCAGAACCAGGGAAAGATGCAGCGTCGTGAACGGAGGCAGCGCTGCACACTGAACAGGGCTGGTCGTCTCTGTGTGACCTTTGACTTCTTCTGTCATGATCATTGGACTCAGATCAGTCCCTAACGGCCCCGTGGGTGCTTCTGAGGAAGGGGAACAGGACAGCGGTCCACTTACATCTATGTAGGATGCGTTGATGTAGTCTGAGCCGGAAGCTCCTTCCACTTGGCTCAGAATCACCCTGGAGTGATCATCTAGGAAAGACCAGACACAGCACAACGCCATGAGAAGGACTCACAGCCGCCATATGTATTTCATCTATAGCAGGAACCACCAGAAGGGGTGGAATCAGCTCTGCGGAGGTCATGGGGTACAAAAGATGTCTCCCTAAACACTGTAGAACTGCCCTGAGGTGGGGACGTACATGTTACTCTGCTGCTTGACTGGACCCCAGAAGTAGACTGACTACAGTTCCAGGTCAGGGCCCTGCCAAATGACCAGGCAGACCTGGAGCAGAGGCGTGCTGGGTCCCCTACAGCATGGCAGCCATGTGTTCTCATGCAGACCTGAGCAGGACACGCAGGTCCTGGCCTGGCGAACAAGGGCCTGCTGCACAGGAAGCTCCCGGAGTGGGAGGCTGACTGGCACTGCTCTGCGTGTGTGTGTGGGGGTGTGGGTGTGTGTGTGGATGTGATGTGTGTGTTATATGTCACGTGCCTCCATATCACATTCTCTCTGTTCTATGTTGTTGTGCTGTGAATGTTAGATATATGTAGTGTATTTGTGGTATGTGCATATGTATTGCATATTATTGTGTTGTAAGAGGTGCTGTGTGTGTGCAGTGTATGTGGTATGGTATGGAATGTGCATGTGTTGGGGGGTATGTTGTGCAGACTATATGTTCTCTGTGGCATAAGAACTCTATGTGGTATGTGTATAGTATGCATATGTGTGGTATATATGTAGCATGCATTGTGTTATATGCGCAGCATGTGGCATATATGTAGCACACGTGTGTGATGTATGGGTGTAGCATGTGTGTGGTATATATGTGTAGCATGCATGTGTATGGTATATATGTAGCATGTCTGCATGGTATATGTGTAGCATGTGTGTGGTATATGTGTTTCATATGTGCAGCATACATGTGTGTGGTATATTGTCGTATGCAAGTGTATGGTATATGTGTGGTATGAAAGTGTGTGTTGTATGTGTAGCATGCATGTGCGGCATATGTGTAACACCTGTGTGGTATATGTATAGCATGCATGTATGTGGTATGTACATAATATGCATGTCTGGTATCTGTGTAGCATGATTGTGTGGTATGGTACATAGGTAGCATGCATGTGTGTTACCACATGTATAGTATATATGTGTGCCTGTGATGGAGGCATCAACCAGGGCTCCATGCCTACTCCTGCGGGCCACAGTGGGCTTTGTTTTCATATACCTTTCACCCACACAAACATGAAAAACATTTTGCCACTGTGTTAGTGATTAGTGAAAAGATAGCTGGATTATGTGCATCTTTGCTTTCTGAGTTTGAGGAGAGAAGACCATTTTCATGTCCCTGAAGGTACTGTGGGCCTCAGGCCAAGGCTGCCTCCTGAGTGCTGGGAGCTGGGAGCATGTTGGGGGCTTAGCACCTGTCCCCTGGTTGTCCTGAGTAGGCCTCCGTCCCTGTCCTCCTCGCTGGCCCGGTGGCCTCTGTTCTGGGAGGAAGCTGTGTGTGTGTGTGTGGGGGGTACGCGTTCCCCATGCTCCCTGCACCTCATTTTTACCAGGAAAGCCACTAGCTGGGCCGCAGGCCAGCGGGCTCAGCCCCTCAAGTCTGTCCTTCATCGCTGGGCCAGATCTGCCCAGCCCCTGGCAGGGGAGGAGATGCTAGAACTCTTGGGACAGTTACAGCGCAGGTGTGGTAGACAAAAGTGTCCAGTCCCGAGCTGACAGCCACACACTTTAGCTCAAGCTAAAGGGCCGAGTATCTGTGGGATGGAAACAGCTCTGGCTGAACGTGTTACACCAGTTGAAAATAATTTGGAATGACTTACACTTTAAGGACAGGCATAGAAACACCAATGGTCAAAAATAGCCTTTTGGTTGCATTCAGAATCTTGTAGCTTCTAAGAGCTTCCTGTTTTCTCATTCTAAAAAGTCACACTGCACTTTCAAAACACATTTTCTAAAATTATCAGCTGTTGGTATTTCTTCAGAAAAAAGGACTGTTGGCCATGGAGCCCTTTCACAAGAATGGGTTTGACCTCTGGGTCTGTCAGGCCTCCCTGTCTGCCCCTAGGCTGCACAAGGTTGGCAAAGGCAGGGAGGCACTGTGGCTGTGGTACTGGGGTGGCCGTGGCTGCTGGGGTGGCCGTGGCTGCTGTGCCGCTTCCCCTACTTCCCCTGGTGATCTCAATTCCCACCCTGACAAGTGCGGGGCTCTCTCAGCTTTGCCTGGGCGCCCTCAAGGCCCTTGTCTATTGTCCCCACATCCACCTGCCAGTCCTGGCCCCAGGAGGGACATCAGTGGTTCCTCTGACCAGCTGCTCCATGGGCAGACCATCTCCACATCCAGATGCCACCTGCAGCCCTCACCAGGGCACAATGTTTCTGTGCCACCGTTCCTGGGATCCAGCATCTCACCCATGTGGAGCATACCACGTCTAGGCAGCGACTGGCCCCTGGACAGCTGCCAGCGCCTGTGACCACCTGAGGAGTGGTCCTGGAGGAGGGGGGAGGAGCCAGGGCAGGATCATCACCCTGGGGTGGGGTCAAATAAGAATTTAGGGAAGCTGAGCAGATACCTGCTTCGCTTTCACTGCCGGAGAAGGCTGGCGTTCTTCCTCAGTGCACGTTAGAGACCCTGTGCAGCTGCAGGTGTGCAGGCAGAAACCCCTGCTGTCTGGGGCGGGATTCTGAGCAAGGCAGCTATGCCACATTGGAGGCGTAGGTGATCCCCACTGAGGTTCCGCTGGAAATACCCCTTCCCCACCTTTGCTGAGGAAGAAACCCAGGGCCTCGCACATGCTGGGCACAAGTTCTACCACTGAGTTGCTCTTCTAGCCCCAGCCCAGGAAATGCTCCTAGTGAACAGTGTTGGTGTTAATTTTAAGGGACCGTGGGCTTTGTCACTGAGAAGCGAATGTTCGGAACCTCGGAAGGTGGTTGGTCCTCAGCACACGCGGTAAATGAGTGTATAAAATAAATGGGCCAAATAAGGTAGCTAAGGTAGGAACTGACACTGATCTAATATCCTGCTTTCTGTTGGATACGAAACACTCTTAACGCGCCCTGAGCTCCTGCTCTGAGCTGCCTGAGCCATGCGAGTGCCTCCCCTCTTCCTCCAATGGCTATAGCCTGTGCAGCAGCAGATCCTCTGGCCTGGCCTCTCTGCGGGCTGAGGATCGAGCCCGGGCCACCCCTCCCCACAGTCAGGGGCAGGAGCACCACAGTGGCCTTCTGGCCCTGGTCCTCCTGTGGCTACCCCTACAAATGAAAGATTACTCGATTAATTTCTCTAGTTTTGCTTGGATCATTGTGCTCTGTAAAAGTCGTATATAAATGTCATCACGTAAAATGGAAAATATTATTTCTAGAAAGTGCTGAAGATGCTAAGCCACAGCCGAGACAGACGGTAGCTTCTTGAGCAGACAGAGCAAATAAACGCACTTTTGTCTTCAAAATGCAGCGAGAAGCAACAAGCTAAAGCCCACGGCAGGGTGGTTCTCTGGTCCTGGGAGGTACTGCCTCGGAGGGGCGGTTCTCTGCACCAGGCGGAGGGGTGGCTCAGCCTCACTGCCCTTTGAGACCACCATTCTGCTAACCCAACAACAAAGCTGTCTCTGGGTTGTCATTGGCCAAGTTAACTCTGACAAAGGTGACTGGGAACCGACAGGGTTTGCTGGTTGTGGGTAGGCTGTGAGAGCTGCCCCATGCCATGGCCTCCAGCTGTAACAAGTCCCCAGAAGGCCTAGCACACAGCTGTTGGTACCCTAGTTCTGACACCTCTTTAGCACCACACAGCCTAGCCCATGGGGTTAACATTAGGTTGAGTCTAAGTCTTTCCACAAAGGTGCCAAACCCATGTACATGTCTTATTTTGTCACCATTGTTCTTGGTCTAGGACCCCAGAGGATGCTGGGGATTGACTGCTTGTGGCCGAGAGCCCTGCTGGGAGAGCAGCGACCCAGCAGGTGTAGAGCTTGGCTGGATCTGATAGCAGCACTCCTGCCTGGTAGCGTCCAAGGCTGTGAGGCAGCACTGTCCCCCGGGAAGCTCAGACTTCCACGGCACGCACAGATCGAGTGGCTCCGAAGGGCCCACACCCTGCAAGGGAGCCAGGTACCCAAGAGAGGCTCCGAAGTCCCCGGAGCAAGGCTGAACATTTCTGCAGGTGCAGGGGCTCTGATCACTGAGCACCAGCCTAGCAGTCTCTGGGGAGCTGTAGGGGGACTCGGGGTCAGTGCAAATGTCACTGGTCATGCAAAGAAAAGTAAGCTCTTACTGGGAAGGATGTTGGGATATCTGTTTTTGTCTCTGTTTTCTTCTTTGTTTGCCAGTTCAAAAGTTCCTTGTATGTGTCCAGATGGCAACGACTGAAACAAACAAAGAAAAGTTGCAGAGTTAGCACTAAATGCGTGGAGTCCGAGCTCCACACTCCCACCAGCTTCCCCACAGAGCACGGGAACTGAAAAGCCTCTTGGAGTGAATCACCTTCTGGGCGTCACTGAGCTGCCTCAGACCTGGTTCCAGACATGGGGCAAAAGTGGATCAAGACACAGACTGTGGCCTCCCTTGGGGCCTTCTGTCCCATGGGGCTGAAATGATCATTCTGTGCACCCCAAGCCGCCCCAAGACTGATGGACACATCTCATCGTATCCCTGGCCCTGCAAGCTTGCCCCTGAGCAGGCTTGCCCCAAGCACAAGTGGGCTGAGGCTGACAGAGCTCTGATCTAGGAGACAGGAGCAAGAGAAGAGAGAGAGGTATGTGGACTGGAGGGAGAAGCTGAGGCTGAGGCTGAGGCTGAGGAGAGTGACCTTGGGAAGTGACCTTGGGTGTGGCGCTAACTTTGCTAAGAACGCAAGGTGCCCTCTCTGGACCAGCTACAGCAGGGTGTGGAAGCTGGTTAGAGACATGGGTTCTCAGGGACCCTCCCAAGCCCTCTGAATCAGCACCTCCCCCAGTAAGTTTCCTGGGATTCTATTGCCCTAGATTTCGCACTCCAATGACCCCCGTTGCTCCAGACTCCCCACCTTGACCACCATCTTCTCCCGACCTGGAGATGTGAGATAACGCTGCATGCGCTGAGATGCTGCACCTGCTGAGTGGCCCACTAGAGCTTGAGGTCAGGTGTCTGGCCTTCTCATGCCTTCTGCTATCTGGAGCAACCTGCCTTTGGCTCTCAGTTGGCTCCAGCTATTCTATGTTCTCTCACCGTTGGGATTCGCTGCTCGTGACACACACAGTAAGAAAGCATTTTGAACCTCAAATTACATCTTTCAACATTAAAGCTAACCATCGGCAGGACCCACGGGCCACTGGGATCCAATAAAAAGGGTTAATATTTATTTAGCATTTCCAATGCGCTGGGAAAAGTGGGAGGAGTCAGGTCACTGGCTTTGACCTTCAAAATTCACCTTTCACGAGAAGACCCTAGCATCACCCTTGTTTGCAGGGAAGAGGAGTCTGAAACCCACGGCAAGGGAGCTACGGAGAAGTCCAGGGCCACCAGATTAGTGGGCAGCAGACCATAGGTGGGGTCTGGACGTCCAGTCGAATGGGTGCCCCCTTCTCAAGCCTGGGAAGGAGTGCGGGCTTTGGTGTAACACCCCTCAAATCCCCAGCTTTGGGGCCATCCTCGTAGCACAGCACCCAAGATCTCAGATCTAAGCTGGCACTTTGGGTCAGAGCCCTGAGTGTATAGAAGCTTCTCCAGTGGCAAGACCCAGCCTCCAGCGAGTGCACACGTGGGGCACTGTGGGCTGCGCTCTTCTCTGCACTGTAGCCGGTGTAGAGCCACTGCAATGCGCACGTGCAGGTGGACCAGCCTCGTGGGCACCTCAGCCAGGCCAGTCGGAAGGACTCGAGCCTGTTCCCTGCCCACCACTGCCTATTCTGCCTCACAGCTGTCTCAATGCTACTTCCTTGATCTTACTCAGATACTGAATTTGTGGCAATATCCTACAGCCTTCTCTTTTTCTTCTCTCTCTTTTTTTTTTAATACCATGAACCAAAGTTAAGGCCTTGCACTTGCCAGGCAGGTGCTGTACTGCTGAGCTATCTCCTCGTTCTTTTTTTTTTTTTTTAACCCTAGCACTGGACAAAAGACCAGGCAGGACATGTAATGGTGCATGACGCTGTGTGCTCGTCAAAACTCATGAGCAAGCTTTAACTGCCATAGTGTTGGTGGCGACGCGTCAGGAACAGTTCAACAACCATCAACGCAGCCCGGCCATGCAAGTTATTAGTAACCGGGGACACAGATGTTGTGGAGAGATGACGTGCACATGAGGCCTGCGGTTTGTGTGCAGTTTCTCTGCATGTTTAAAACTGCTCTCAAAATACAAAATGTATTTACAAGTAACAATCTGAAAACCTTCAAGAGCTGCCCTGTACCTCGGAAGGGAAGGTGGCCTTGATGTGAAGGGCAGAGGGGCGCCAGCGGGGACCAGGCTCCGCTACCGCCCAGCTGTGGAGCACCAGCCCAGAGCCCAGGCTGCTCCTCAGCTCCCTGGGATCCCAGAGCATCAGATGGGGTGGGGGATGCAGAGAAAACTCTGTGCGGTGCACACTGGCCTGCGACCCCAGCACACAGACAGGCCTCTGGAGAGACCGAGCCCTGTACATTCTCTCACTGTCAAGAGACCATGGGGTCTTACGCTGGTGGCTCAGGGGAAATAAGCAACTCCCAGGGAAGGAGCTTGGCAATTTGTTTAGCCTTGCCGGGCCTCCTATACATCCAGTTCTGCAGGAGGCCCGATCTGCTGCCATTACTGCCAAGGGATGGTTCTGATTGGCTTTGCACACAAAGTTCTGTGGCATTTGTTATTGACTTGGTCCCAGGACCCAGCTTGAAGTAACTTGCTGGGATGGAGATGGGGGAAATCCTGACCAGAGAGGGGAATTTTCTTTGAACACTGGTGCTCATTTTCTGGGATTTGGTCTGAGGCCTGGGAACAGACTTTACTAGACTGTCCAGGTGGACTGCGGAAGTCATCCTGACGCTGTCTCATTTGCACGTACCTGTTACCTCACTTTACTCACAGGCTACCTCAAGCCCCTGCGGGGAGGGCCCTGAGGAGGCAGAGGCAGAGGCAGAGGCAGAGGCAGCCCCCTTTTTTCCTCAGTAAGCTCTGGGCTGGTCAGAAGGCAATGCCCAAATGCAGGGGGGCTGAGCTCTTGGTGATGAACCTGGGCTCCACCCCTGACGCGGGGAAGAGGCGCTCAGGTCGGTGGGCAGAGTGATGGGAGGAAGGGGTGCGGGAGCTGAACAAAAGCACGTCCCTCTGAGGACCCAGGAGTGGCAGGTCCCAGCAGGCCTGAAAGAGGAATGCTGCAAGAATGTGGCTGGAGGACCCAGAAAGCTCCTCCCGGGGGGGGGGGGGGGGGGGGGGGGGGGGACAGGGGAAGGAGGCAGCTGGCTGGCCCAGGGAGCCCTGGAAGCAGGCCCAGGTCCCGCTAGCTGGATGCTAAGCCCAGCATCTTCCTTGCACCACAGCTCAGACTGCCTGTCACAGGACAAGGGGTTGTGCACCTGGGGCTGGGCAAAAGCAGCAGAGCCGGAGGGCCGGGTGTGTGAGGCCTGTGTCCCAGGAGTGTCATATAAAGAGGCTTCCCAAATTCAGGAATCAGGAGAATTCATGTCCTAACGCAATTTCTAAAGATTCCAACTTAACTGTACTGAATGCATTATGACCAACATATCAACCTTTTGCATAGTGGTAGAATCAGTGACTGTGATCCAAACCCTGTTGGGGTCCAGGGAGACACCAAGAAGCCCATCAGACTGCTCGTTTCTTCCTGTGTAACTGTGCAACTGTGTTCCCCCTGGGTGGCTGACACTAATTTTGATATTTTTAAATATTACATTAAAATAGGACGTATCCTGACTACTGAGTTTTTCTGTGAGCTCTTAAATTTTGTGCCCTGGGACAAATGCTCCTCCTGCGGCATGCTCTTCCCGGCCCTCTCCTAGGGCGTGGTCCTCTCTTGTGTGGTGTCTGACAGTCAAGTGGTACTGACTCAGAGCCCTCCCCAGCAAGCCGGGTTGCCAGCCACGCTGCACTCGGAGAAACCAACACTGAGGGGGAAATGGAACAAAATGCGGGGGAGAGTAGGGAAGCTTGCAGCTGCAAACAGAGAGTTCTTCTGCGAATGGAGAATTGACTTCTCTTATCAAGCTGAGAGGTTGCAAAACAATACCGTGTGGAGCTGGCTTTCAGTATGACCTAATTTCTAAATAGAAGAAGAAGAAGAAGAAGAAGAAGAAGAAGAAGAAGAAGAAGAAGAAGAAGAAGAAGAAGAAGAAGAA
>PVJA010007880.1:0-66752 GCA_004027025.1 Myocastor coypus | reverse complement strand
TCTTGTTTCAGAACTTTTGTTTGTTTATTTATTTTTATGGCCGGCTCAGCCTGTCCTGAGGTCAGGGCTGGCGCAGTATGTGGTGCTGGAGATCGAACTGTGGTCCCTGCAGCCACCTAAGCTTTCCCAAGCAGGCACTTTAGACCACTGAGCCATCCTGCTGGGCCCCATGCCTCTCTTTAAAAAAAAAAAAAAAAAGTTTTATTTATTTATTTATCTATTTGTGGAACTAGGGATCGAACTCATGACCTCTTAGTTGCCAGCAGGCACTTGTGCCATATCTCCTGGGCTCCAGCAGCGTGTTTTCAAATAAAGGCCTCAGATCTTCTGTCTGGGTGGCACAGTTTCTGGCAGGGCCATACTATAGCCATGGGAGTGGCCTGGCCGGCCTGGCAGCTTGGCAGCCTGGCATGTGCTTTGACAAGGTCACTGTAGTGGTAGGAGCAGCTCCCCACCAGATCTAGCTCTATGGGCCACCTTGGCCGACTGCCCAGGCCTGCCTGAGGCCTGTGGGTGGGAGCTTAGAGTCCAGTGTCTGCTGGTGCCAAGTGCACACATGGGCTTGCTCTGTGGGCTTGACCCCTGTTCTTGGCCTGGCCCTCTGTGCCGCAGGAGCAAGACATGAGGGGCTTCCCACTTGATCATGTGGTCCTGGGAAAAGCTCTGGCTGTTTTGACTGTCAAAGAGGAGGCCCTGTCCAGTGCTTTCTAGTTTCTGATGGCCTCCAGCCTGGCTAAGCTGACTCCAGAGCATCCCCACATGCTCCTACAGACAGGTGGCAGCTGTGTCCTCTTTGGCCTCCTGCTGCCAGCAGTGTTTCTTCACTCTAGGCAGCTGTAGTTCCTATAGAGGACTGGCCTACTCCAGCCATGCTGGTAATGCAAAGCCTGGCAGCCCCGTGCAAGTCTCTTCTCAAGGGTCCTGGCCCCTATGGGGTATGAGATCTCCTTTTCCTCAATCAGTACTGGTTATTGTCTGGCCTGATGGGCAGGGTAGTAGCTGCCTCCAGAGCTGACCTGAGTTGACTGGGTAGAGCTCTGGCATGGCATGGGGCAGTGGCTGACAGGTGAGGTGGAAGACGGAGTTTGGCACTTGACTTACTCATTGGTAGCTGGATGGCCTAGGGCAAAGTGTGCCTCTTCCCTCAACCTCTGCTGCTTCTATGCACTGCTTCTAAGCACTATGCAGGGGCTGCTGCATTCTGCCTGCCCAGAGTTAGGAGGATCGAGGGTGACAGGGCATGAGGTGGCTTTTGTCAGTCACAGAGCACCATGAGTCTGCAAACAGGATTCATTGACAATAAATAGTGCGGACCCTAAGACAGGTCTTTGCTGGTCTTGTGCTGAGATGCTGCCACAGTGCATTTGAGGGGTGCCAGGGCAGGCCTGGTAGGGACAGTGAAGTGCTGAGTAGGACACTGAGCAGATGAGCTTGCATCTTTTGTGGATCTCATTCCCGCCTCTCCTCATCCTATGCAAAGGAGAAAAGAATGTGGGGATCAGAGACAAGGCGGGAGGGAGGCAGGTGTCCACACAGGACGGAAACTGTCCCAGACGAAGAGTGAACCGTGATTTCTAGTCCATGCACTGCTCTTGTAGATGCTGCTCGTAAGACTGGGCTCCTGAGCTAGAGCTTTCTGCCTCCCCTCCAGACAGCTGCCTTGTCAGTCCCTGGATGAAAGCTGCCAGGGCTTTCCAAGGCCTGGCAGCAAGTTCATACTTCAGCAATGCAGGAGTCTGGCTCACCAGTCCCCACCGCCACCAGAAGCTCTGTTCCTGGCATGTTGGGCCTGCAGGCGAGTCTGTGCTGCCAGCCCTTCCTGGGGCGGGGCCGGCTTGTCTGCCCACGCTGCTGGCTGGCCTTCCCTGAGGCTATGGGTTTCTTTGCAGGGGGAACTAGAGCGGCAGCTGCTACAGGCCAACCCCATCCTGGAGGCTTTTGGGAACGCTAAGACTGTGAAGAACGACAACTCCTCACGATTTGTGAGTAGCAGATGGCAGTGCTCACCTGGGACAGGACCCTGGCAGAGCTCTGGTGCATGAGGCCTTCTGCCTGAGTGCTCTGCTCTCCAAACAGGAAGGCTCAGACTGGGTGCTGCCTGGTGCAGAAGGCCGCATGTGCTTTCTGTCAGCGGGCGCCTGCTGCCCTCAGTTAAGGCAGTCATGAGTAGTTTCTTCAACTTCCTTCATGAGAGGTGGGAAGGCTTATAAGTGAAAAGACTGCAAGTGGTACCCAGAGTGTCCTGCTGTGGCCACTCAGTACTTGGTGCCCAGGGCCAAGTCATGCAGAGGAGAGTCCTGAAAATGGATAGCTCCCCTCTGGAGGGCCTTGGGCGCTGCCAGGGCAGTGTGGCACCTGGGTCCTGCATGCCTCACAGATGGCACACTGACACATGCTGCCTCTGGGTTCTCTCCTTCTAGCCTGTCCTCACTAGATGCAGGAGCAGGATCGGGCTCTCCTGGCCTCTTCCTGCCTGCCTGGCTGTCCAAGGCAGGACCTCTCATCTCTTGCTTTGTCTTTCTTAGGGCAAATTCATCCGCATCAACTTTGATGTCAATGGCTACATTGTGGGTGCCAACATTGAGACTTGTATCCTTGTGATCCACTGGAGTAAGAGGTGGGGTCTGGGTGGAGCAAGTACCCTCCATAGAGGAAAAGCTGCTTCCTGATTAGCCCATGTTGCCCTTCATGGCCCACTGTGATGCACCTCTGTGCAGCTGAAAACCCACCCATAGCGTTGGGTTTTCAAGTTCTTTGAAAACCCAACAATGAGTGCGGCAGTGTTTTTCCAAGGCAAGGTAGGGCTCAGCTTGGGAGACATGCAGGAAATGAATCTTTTTTTTTTTTTGGTACTGGAGTCAAACTAAGGGCCTTGCACTTGCCAGGCAGGCACTTAAGCCACTGAGCTATATCCCCAGGCTGGGCTCAGCTTGGAATAGGAGGGAATTATTGAACAGTCACCCAGTGCATTCAGAAGGCAGTATCTGAGTAGATGCTACTCTGATTTTCCTATACCCACATTATAGTCTGCTTGTGGCATATTCCAGTTATTAGCAGGGGCCTTTAAACAGAACAGGCTCCCAAGGGTGTGAGCTGCTGCTCTTTTGGAAAAGCTATGCTTTCTAAAGGATGGAACCAAGGAATTTGCTTTTGCTGTGCTTTGCCACTTTGTGCCATGTTTTTCTTTGGGTGATGTTTGGCTCCCTTCCATGGGGAGGAGAGGAGAGTGCTGCTTGCTTTCCTCCCAGAATACGTTGCTCCTTAACATCTGCAAAGATCTTTTAGAGAAGTCTCGGGCTATTCGCCAGGCCAAGGAGGAACGAACCTTCCACATCTTCTACTACCTGTTGTCTGGAGCTGGCGAGCACCTGAAAAGTAAGCTGTGGCCCACTGGGCTGCCTTGCTGCTGGGATGGGGCCATGTGGCACTGGGGACATGAACGTGTTGCCTTGCTCTGGGGAGGAGAAGCGAAAGTGACTATTGTTCAGCCTGAGGGTGGCCCTTCTGTTTCTGAGCACACCAGCAGAAGGCTAGGCCGAGTCGAAGGCCCTGTGTCCATCGTGGGCCCTGCTTCTGTTAAGTGCTGTGTGTGGGTCACTTATGCTGAGGAATCCATAGAGATGTAATTCTAGCTTCCAGGGCATCCTGAGGCACAGGACTGTCCCCATCTCCAGGCCTCTGTGGTTGCAGTGTTGACCAAAGCATCTGTTTTTAACATGTCACTGACTTGCTTCCATCTCTACCCCTCACAGCCGACCTCCTGTTGGAGCCGTACAATAAGTACCGCTTCCTGTCCAATGGGCACGTTACCATCCCTGGGCAGCAGGATAAGGACATGTTCCAGGAGACCATGGAGGCCATGAGGATTATGGGCATCCCGGAAGAGGAGCAAATGGGTAAAGCTGGCCTCCTGTGGGCAGGGGGAGGGGGCAGAGAGGCTGACCACGCTTCCCGGGGGCTTGGGGCAGCTGATGGTCTGAGGAGAGCTTCTGCTTAGCCCTGATGCTTGGGCTTCTGTGGAGGTAAAGCTGCGGGGTTGGAGCTGAAGGTTTGTACTGGTTTGCACCACGAGCATTCACAGTGGCAGCTGAGGAGGTGCTTCACAGTGGGACCTGGCCCACCAGCCCTTGTCATGGGCGTGGTCAGGTAGTCCTGCTCTGTTTCACCATAGTATGGAGGGGGTTGGTGTAACCCACAGTGAGCAGTGGGCCTATGACTTCCCCTTCCCTAGAGGGAGGGTAAAGAAGACCTCGAGTCCTCAGACTGCTTGAGGACTGTAGATTATGCAGGATGAGAGGAGGAGGACACCCCTTTTTTGGCTGTGTCCATTTAGGGGTATAGTACATATCGTGGGAGAGTGCCATGAATGTTAGAGATGCATTGTCTTTGCTCAGCCTTAGCCCATATGTAAATAAGCAGGCATGGCTGTGTGGCAGTGAAACTTGTAAAAGCAGGCCTAGCTAGGGACCTGGGTCCTTGTCCAGATGTAAAAGTATGGAGTGTTGTCTGGGCATCGAGCTGTCCAGGCTGACAGGTAGGGAGGTGGTACACCCTCTACCCCCAAGCCAACTGGGCCACCTCATGCTGGGAGCCCAGACCTGGCAACCTTGGGACCCCAGAGAGTATGGTGCCCCTTCTTGGCTTGCTGCTTAAGGATTCTCAGGGGGTGGCCACCCCTGTGGGCTTCTTCTAACCCTGTCTTCCTCTGACCTGCCTCTGATGCCCTCCACAGGCCTGCTGCGAGTCATCTCAGGGGTTCTTCAGCTTGGCAACATTGTCTTCAAGAAGGAGCGGAATACCGACCAGGCGTCCATGCCTGACAACACAGGTAGCCCTTTGGGCCTCTACCTGGACAATGGAGGCTGGTGCCTGGGTGGGGATTTGCTAGGGAATCTCGCACCTCTTCATTTGTGTGTGTTTAGGGGCTGTGTATCCCTCTGAATTTGCTGTATAGATGTAAAGGGCACATGAACACTACCATGCTTTTTCCTATACTGTAAACATCGAGAACAAGCTGGAAAAACTGATCATGTAGATCAAGGGATTTTCTCGTGAATTTCTGAGACCAAAATTCTTGTCTTGGATACTAATCAGTAATGAACATGTCAGGATGAAGTGTCACACCCTATCAGCCATGATATCCTTGGGTTGTTGCAGGTGACCCTGCTTTGTTATTGAGTCTTAGTGTACCCTTCTTAGGGTCTTCCTAAAAATACTGAGCACAGGATATATGGCCTATGTAAGCAGTTTCCATGGGGCTACATGGTGCCATGCTTTTGGGTAGGGACCTACTTTAATGTGATGTGGGTCCTCCAGTTAGAACTCCTGCCCCTGGGGCTCTCTGGAGGTAAGCGGGGCCATTCCTGCTGGCCTGCACTGCTAAAGAAGAGCCTGGATTGAGTTGTCTTGGTAATGATCACTCAGTTACCTCTGCCGTTTTCTTCTTCTCTGCTTAGAGATTGAACAGAGGGACTGTTCTCTTGGGTCTCATTAATTCTCTATCCGTTTCTTCCTTATTCTTTCAAAAATACCAGCTGCCCAAAAGGTCTCCCACCTCCTGGGGATCAATGTGACTGATTTCACCAGAGGCATCCTCACCCCACGCATCAAGGTGGGACGGGATTATGTGCAGAAAGCACAGACCAAAGAGCAGGTATGTTCACCAGGCCGGGGTGTGGTGCCCTTGGAGGCTTGTACATGTGGGTTCACTCATTCATTCCTCAATCCCAGAGAGCAGCGTGGCACCAACCCTGTATAGAGCATGTGCAGGCTGGCCCCAGAGAAGTCAAGCAATGTGTCCACTGTTTTAGGCCTGCAGAGGCTGCCCTCAGTAAGCTCCCACTGTGCAACTCTGCAGTTGAGCCGACATTTCGGCTGCTTGGTGGTTGGGGATGTGGGCACATCCTGTCTTCATATAAAGGCAGAACTCGCTCTTTCTACAGTGCCACTGCTGGTGTCAAGAGTGGCAACCTTGTGTCCTCAGCACGCAGGCTCTGCTGCTGTCTCTCCACCACCTGCTGCCTGGCTGCATGTGCAGGGATTTCCTTATCTGTGCCAGGCCAGTGTGCCTGCTGTCCCTGGTGTTGGGGGCTTCCCAGGACAACACTGCTTTTCCCTCTGTTGGGTTTTCTAGTTTTAGTCACAGTGCTGGGCCTCGGGATTTTTATTCCAATCTCGTCTCTCAGTACTGGGGACGTCACCTGCTCAGTTGTGTTTTCCAGTGGGAACTACCCTGGGTGCTGGTAGGCTGTGCATGGTTCTGCGCAGAGCCTCTGCACATGATTGATAGCATTATGGTGTTTTCAGAGATGGGGGCAGTATTATTGCTAGCTGTGTGCATTACCCACTAATTTAGGAGAAAAACTTTAGTTTTTTAAATTATGAAAATGCTTTATAAATAAGAAAATACAAAGGATTCGAGAGAAGGAAAAATAGCATAGTCCTTTCCAATTCCAATTATAATTGGACAGCAGAGTTTTTACTTTTTATGTATTTTTTTATTTACCGTGATAACTACCACTCTGGTCACAAACTACGCTGGATAGAAATGGAATCAAGTGTCTCAAAAAAAGGTTCATGAATTTGGTTCAGTTATTGTCCAACTTGGTTTGTGACCACAATTGTGGAAAAGACCAAAAATTTGTGAAATGAAGCACCACTGTAGTTGTCGCTCTGATTTCTTATTCTGGAGCTTTTCGGACATAAGCAAACATAGGTAGAGTGTAATGGGAAGCCCCCCATGTGTCCATCATGGAGGGAACCTCAGCAGTTAACAAACTCTTGGCGTAGTTTTGGTGTACGAATATTCTACCTAAACCACCCTCAATTGCATTAGTTTGAAGCAAATCTCAGTTATCATTGCTTCTGTAAGTAATTTTGTATGTCCCCATTTTTTAAAAAAAAGTGCTTTGCAGATAATTTAAGGTTCACAGTGCTTTGGTTATTGGGCTCATAGTTCGTTTCACCTGTTCAGCATTATAAACAATGCAGTGGACAGGCATGAAGTTTGTCTTACTCTTGCATGTTTAGTGCCAGTTCTCTGGGGGAAGACCCCCAAAGTAGAATTACTTAGGGCAGAGGGTGCAAGGATTTCAAAACCCTTTGTGTCTGATGTTCTGGTCTCCTGGGTGTTGTTCACAGGCTGACTTTGCCATTGAGGCCTTGGCCAAGGCCACCTATGAGCGGATGTTCCGTTGGCTGGTGCTGCGCATCAACAAAGCTCTGGATAAGACCAAGAGGCAGGGCGCTTCGTTCATCGGCATCCTGGACATTGCTGGCTTTGAGATCTTTGATGTAAGCCTTGCCTGCTTCACTGCCTCCTTAGTCACTTAGTTGCTTTGTCCTTAGACCAGGTCCTCTTTCCTGTGGTCCCATGGCCATCTGGAATGGCCGTCCTCTTTTGTATAAAGACATCTATTTGATGTAGTTGGGGTTGTATGGGAGCAAGCCCATTCCCAGCCAGAGATGTTGGAGAAAACATCATTTTAGATCATATTCTTAGAGTTCATGGGGGTGGGGCTAGGGCTGCCACGGCATGGCATGTGGTACCAGGAATTGAACCTCGATCCCTGCATCTGCCTAAGCATACCTAAAGCAGGCACTTTAGACTGTTCAGCTATCTTGCTGACCCCTACTGTATTCTTCTGGCAGTATTTATTGAGCTTTGTGATAAGATATTGTCCTTGTCTCCATGAAAGTTCTGAGATCTGGTAGGTAAAAGTAATCATTACAGTGGATCTGAGGTTCTGAATGTGGGTCCACAATATAAAAATTACATCTTTATTTTCTACAAACCTTATTTCTTTTTGAGATCATGTTTTGGCTTTTTTTTTTCTTTATTTGTAAATTGAACAAAGTACGTAAATCGTTAAAGGTAGCAGCAGTGCTTCTAATCTGTTGCCAGTAGAAATCAGGTATTTTCTAATCATAGTGTAGTGCAATATGAACAAATACTTATGTTCATCTCTGTATGAAAGGTTTGGATGTTAAGCTTATGACTAATTCTTCATAAAGAGCAGTGTATTTCTGTCTTTTTTTTTTTGAGACAGGGTCTCGCTATGCAGTTGAGGCTGGCCTTGAGCTCACTTTTGTAGCCCAGGCTGGTCTCGAACTCGCACCAATCCTCCTGCCTCAGCCTCCCGAGTGCTGGAATTACAGGTGTGAGCCACCATGCCCGGCTTATCTGTCTTTTGATAAATACATTTAATATAATGTTTTGCCCTGGTAATCTACTTTATGCACTTAAAAACATTATTCAGAAAGGGGATTTACCAGGCAGTCACACAATTCACAGGCCCCAGAAGGTGAAGGCCACCTGCTACAGGACAGTCCAGGGAGGGGACCGTCAAGTCCCCTCTGGAGACTCGTCTTCCTCGGGGCTCCTGGCCTTTGTGGGACAGCACTCCTCTGATTCCACTTTCCTTTACAGCTGAACTCCTTCGAGCAGCTGTGCATCAACTATACCAACGAGAAGCTGCAGCAGCTGTTCAACCACACCATGTTCATCCTGGAGCAGGAGGAGTACCAACGTGAGGGCATCGAGTGGAACTTCATTGACTTTGGCCTTGACCTGCAGCCCTGCATCGACCTCATTGAGAAGCCAGTAAGAGTCCATTGGCCTCCAGCTTAGACAGCCCTGGCCCCTCACTCCTCTCTCTGTGGCCCCTCTGTTCCTCCAGCACTGCGTGGGTTGTGGAAGAGTCTAGCTATCTGTTGATGCTGTGTGAAGGGCCAAGTAGGAGAGGAGGCTCAGGGTGGCAGGGGGGCTGTGCCTGGGCCTGCACATTCGGTTGGTATTTTCTGAAGCCCCACAGAGCCCCTTCCTGTTTGTCTTTACTTATTTATTAATGTATTTGGTACAGGGTGTCACTATGTAGCTCTGACTGATAGTGATCCTTTTTTTAAAAAATTTTTTTATTTTTTTATTTGGTACTGGGAATTGAACTCAGGACCTTGTACTTGCCGGGCAAGTGCTTACTCTACTGAGCTGTCTCTCGGCCCTATAATTTTTTTTTTTTTTTTTTTTCTTGATGGGGCTGGGGTTTGAATTCATGACGTTGCACTTGCCAGGCAGGCACTTGTGCCTTAGAACTATCTCCCTGGCCTCAGAGCCTTCTGTTTTTAGCCTGTATGACACTGGGATTACAGATGTGTTCTGCCCTGCCCGGTCTCAGTGATGGGCTCAGCACATCCAAGGGTGGGGCTGGCACCAGCAGGGCGTGTGGTTCTAGGGATTGAACCCTGGTCCCTGTGCTTGCCTAAGCAGGCACTTAGTCTGTTGAGCTATCTCACTGGCCCTCTGCTTGGCTTAAATGGCCACACTTTTGTGAAGTAAAGTCCCAGACACTTCTGTTGCAGCTTAGAAATGTTCAGAGCCTGGCTAGTGTAGAGTGCTTTTCCTGCTTGCACATGGGGAGCTCAGCCTCTCCTCCCCACCCCCAAGCCCTGGAGACAGCACTGGCTGTGGAGCATGGCTGGGGCCTGAAGCCGTTCCCTTTTCTCAAGCAGGTCATTTTCAGTGTTCCTCCAGCAGGTGCTTTGGATTGGGGTATGTGTCCTGTAATGAAGGCTGAGTTGTATTTCTGGGTTATCTCCTGAACATAGTGAAATGTACTAAATTCTTATGGTCCTTCCTGGGAATTCTGAGCATGTGGGTAGCTGAATCCCACGCAGAAATAAACTGAGTTTGGGCATGGTGGCACATGCCTATAATCTCAGCACTTGCTGAAAATAGGATGACTGTGAGTGATTCTCCTCCAGTCTACATAGTGAGACCCTGTAAGACTTTTTACTAAATACATTAAAAGGAAAAAAAAAAAGAAAAAAAAAAAAAAAAGAAATATATATCCCAGAAGGCCCAATACTAAGTCTTTGTAATCCTAGTGTGAAACTACCTAGTGCTGATTGTGTTTTGGTTTTTTCAGTATGGCAGTTGGGTTTATGTCTTGCTGGGAGGCTTTCTCCAGCATCTGAGTCTGCTTTTGCATTTTAAAAGTTTAGGGTCCAGGAAGCTTCTGGGTCTCTGGGCTTCTCTCTTCCCCATGGGGACTTCCTGATGTCCTGCTGCCTCATACAGCTATGCCCAGAGTACAGGACAGGCTCAGCACGAGGGGGCCCCCAGTCCAGTGGCAGGCACCTGGGCAGAGGCCTGCAGCCCTGGACAAGATGCTCTGTGCTGGGAGGCTGTCCAACTCTGCTCTCTATCATACACACCAGACAATCTGACTGGTGAGGTCACTACCAGTGCACAGCCTCTGAGAGCAATTTCTGGGTTAGGGTCTCAGCTGCAGCCTTGACACCTGAGGTTTCTTTGTAAACTATAACCTGTAAGCTGAGTGCTTTTTCCAGTGCTGCCTTATATCCCTAGGGAAGGGAATGATGCCTGACTCTGCAGGTCCTGGGGATGCTCATACCAGGCTTGGGCTTTCCTGAGGTTGAGGGTGGGTCCCTCGTGCCGTGCTGCTCACAGCGCCCTCCTCTGCTTCCTTTAGGCGGGCCCCCCTGGCATCCTGGCTCTGCTGGATGAGGAGTGCTGGTTTCCCAAAGCCACTGACAAGAGCTTCGTGGAGAAAGTGATGCAGGAGCAGGGCACCCACCCCAAGTTCCAGAAGCCTAAGCAGCTCAAGGACAAAGCTGATTTCTGCATCATCCACTATGCTGGCAAGGTAGGCAGGTCAGACCTGTGCAGGGTGGAGGGTTTCTGCATGGCAGCCCAGGAGGTTGCATGGCTGAAGGTCAGGCTCTGTCCGTGACTCCTTTGGTACTGCAGACTCTTCTAGTGCACACCATTTACCGAGCACCTTCCCCACCATCCATGCTGTTGGAAGCTTGTAGTGCTCCACTCGGTGTATTGTGGATTATTGCTCGGCCCATCTTGTGGATGTGCAGTAGATTTGACCCTGTCTGGAATTGCAGTTAGAGCTCTACTGCTCTTTTGTACTGGGAATGGAATTTGAGATGTTGCACTTCCTAAGTAGGAGCTTAAGCTGCTGAGCTATATCCCCAGCCCAGCTCTGCTACTCTTAACATGGTTGACTTAGTGTTTCTGATCCTTGGCTTCCTTATCTAGAAGATGGGGCGACCCTCTGACAGTGTCGCATACATTTTTTCTTTGCATTTATTGGTCCAATTTAGTTATATACAATGACCACATCGTAGGGATTTTGTATTTGTACATAATATACTTGATCTGTTTCCCACCCTCCCCCTCTCTTTTTTTCTCTCTTCCTCCCCTCTCTCCTTCCCACTTCCTCCCCCCTGCCTTTCTTTGTGGGCACTGCCTATCTTATACATGGCACAGCGTTTCGCAGCATCCCTGGCTTCTCCCACTAGAGGTCAGTCAATACCTTGCAGTGGCTCCTGGTTTGGGGATCCAGTCTCTCTTGTCCATGAGGGCAGGGAACTCCCCCAGCTCCTACACCACCATTGTGGGCAGTAGCTATTGTCCCTGCCAAGGGTGCACGGCCATTGTGTGGTGGAGCTGCCATCAGTGCTCAGCCACCTTTCTTCTCACCAGTCCTCCTGTGCCTGCGGCTTAGCCGTAGAGGCTGTGCTTAGACTCAAGCAGGTTTTCTCAGCAAGTTCTGTGCAGCGTTCTGGGTGATGAATCTCAGCCCAGGCGTGCATTTAGGCAGGGCTGGCTGTCTGGCAATAAGTGGAGAGCCTGAGCCTCGCCCACAGTGCCGCATGGTGCGCCCACTGTCCTGCCCATCCTAGAGAGCTTACTGAGTCTGAGACTGCTGAAGCAAAGCTCTTCAAACCACTCAGAAAAAATGAAGAACCCTAAATGTCACCTTCAGGACGTTCACACGTGCAGCAGTCACAGGAAGCCTTTGTGGTCCTGTTACCTGTGCTGCTGGAATGTGGGGACATCTCATGCACCATCAGGGGCCTGTGTGGTGGGCCTGGCTGCGTGACAGTAGCTGGAAGATCAAGGATGTCGGCTGTGCTGGGCTGCTGAAGTGTCATAAAGCTGTCCCATTCTGCAACTTCGTATAGCAAGCACCCATGGATTCCAGGATAAAACTACATCCTGCACCTTGGGGTCCTCAGCAGCACACATGTGTGGCCCTAGCTGGGAGTTTGTGTTAGGCAGAGGAAGGCCGAGAAGCTTGCTGTTCACTGTTCTGGGAGCTCTGACAATGAAAATACAAGATTGCTCATGTTATTAAGAACATATTTCAGGAAAGATATGAATGGATGTACCTTAGAGAAAGCATGAATATTGCACAAAGACAAAAAGCACAAATTACTTGTCTTGGGACCAAAAGGAAATGTTAGGAACACGCCAATATATGTCCTTCTAGGATTGCTTTTTTATGTTTATAGTACCCTAAAAAAGAAAAAGGCAGTATTCTTTCATGTAGCTGCAACATCATTTTCTTAATGGTCCCCTGTTGTCAGGTATTTTTAATTTTCCGCTCTTACTCCTAAGACTTCAGAGCACATCTTGGCCATATCTGTGGTTCTTGTCGCTTGGCACTTCCTTCCTGGGGATCAAAATCCTGGGCCAGAGGGTGTTTTTATTTTCTGACCTTCCTACACAAGGGTGTGGCTTGGCCCCAGGGGAATGTGGTGTGAGCCTAGGATCCGGAACCACCTGAGAGCAGGACCCCAACTCTTCCAGGTGGATTACAAAGCCGATGAGTGGCTGATGAAGAACATGGACCCCCTGAATGACAACATCGCCACGCTTCTGCACCAGTCCTCTGACAAGTTTGTGTCCGAGCTGTGGAAGGATGGTACGTCCTTGCCCTCCGCCTGCCTCCAGGCTGTGCTGGGCACACCCTTCCTCTGCAGTGGGCCCTGACACCCACCAGGTGGTTCCTGTCCCCTGTAACTTCTGGCAGAAAGGTCTCCTTGAGCCGAAAGGGAGCGGCCACCCCATGCATGCTCACAGCCCTTCCTCTTGGGCAGAGGCTCCCCTGGGCCTTGCAGCTGCAGTGGCCAGGGCACTTTCCTAGAGGCCGGGTCCAGGGTGGCCCCAGTACCCGCTTCCTTTCATTCCTGCCTCTACTCCCTGGTAGGCTGGTGCTTTGAAGTTGTTCCTTTTCTTTGATTGTGTTCCTTTCTCCACTCCTTTGCCTGGGTCTTGCTTTAACCTCTCTGTTGCAGAGATGCAGAGCACCCAGAGAGCCTATTTCTATCACCGCTTTCCCATTCTCCACCTAGAATCAGGTGACTGGCTGCCTGGAGTGATGTCTTGTGTGTGTGTGTGGTGCACCCCAGAGCTGTGCCAGAAACACTTTGGCTGTGTCCTCCCTGTTGGCTCTTCCTGCTAGCTGTGCCAACCCTTTGATCTGCCTCCACCCCTGGCTTCTGCACAAGTACCCCACCGTGCGGGGGTGGGGTGATGGGGGACATTCCAGAATGCAGGCTGTATTAAGCTCTGTGGGGACTTTGTGGTACATGTGGCCTCCTTAGAGCTCCCCCTGCAGGCGGTGACTTACTGCTGCAGGTGTTGGCGGCTCGAGGTCCAGGTGGTATGCATGCAGCTGTGCCTCAGTGCTGTGATGCATTTGTGTGTCGGTCCAGTAGTCACTTCGCAACGGCTGTGCACTCGCAGCCAGGACTCAGGACACATTCATGTAGAGGACCAGTTACGGTGGGGCCGACCCACCTTCTGCATAAGCTACCTGCTGCCTGGAACCTCAGCACCCATAAAACAGGCCTGGTGGGGGCTGTGCATGGGCAGAGATGCCCGCTGTCTACTTGGTGGCTTGTAAGTTCCAGCCTCACTCCTGGCCTCTGCATTAAGCAGGTGTCCTTTTTTGCTGTCTTCAAATAAATGCTAGAAATCTGACCAGACAAGAATGAAGCGTGGGCTTTGTCAATCACCTCTAATTTTTACTTTCAGCAGTGGAAGCCTTCAAATTTAACTCTTGCTTAACACTGGTCTCTAGTGGCTGGCTTGCTTTGGTATGTTGCATTTTTTACCTGGGAGGAAGCAGTTCATTTCACTGCTGCTGAGTGTAAGCTGCCCTGAGGGGGGCTCCCTCCTCTGGAGGTTGATTTAGATCAGGAAGCTCCGTGAGCCAGGAGATTGTCAAATACAAGAAAATGAAGTTCTCTGGGTGTGGGGTTGCCTACCTGTAACCCCAGCGCTCTGGGAAGCCGAGGAGGGGTATGGCAAGTTCAGGCCCATCCTGGGCAACTTAGTGAATCTCTATCCCAAAATAAAAAATAAAAAGGGCTGCACATATGGCTCATTGTGAAGACCCTGGGTTTGATCCTCTGTACTGAGGAAGAATTTTTTTTTTTTTTTTTTTTTGTCTTTTTGAGACAGGGTCTCGCTATACAGTTGAGGCTGGCCTTGAGCTCACTTTTGTAGCCCAGGATGGTCTCGAATTTGCACCAATCCTCCTGCCTCAGCCCCCTGAGTACTGGGATTACAGGTGTGAGCCACCACACCCGGCTCTGAGGAAGAAATATTTATGGCCAGTGGTGCTTCTTCAAAGTTCTCTAGGGCCTGGCGGGATGGTTCAGTGGTCTAAAGCACCTGCTTGGGAAAGGCTTGGGCAACTTCAGGGACCGCGGTTCGATCCCTGGCACCACATGCTATGCCAGCCCTGCCCTCGGAGCCGGCTGAGCTGGCCACAAAAATGAGTGAATAAACAAACAAAGGTTCTGAAACAATAAAAAAAATAAATAAATAATAAAAAAAATTAAAAAAAAAAAAGTTCTCTGGAACAGCAGCACTGGTCTTGGTCCCTGGCTTAAGAGATCCCAACCCAGGGTGACTTCAGAAAGAGACCTGTCACTCAGAGCCCAGGTGACAGTGGCAGAGTACGTAGCTCTGAAGTTCCCTCTTCATGGCTCTGAGCTTGGGTAAAAGTCCGCATCAACTCAAGATGCTGATTTGTTTTTAACTGGGAATGAGGACTGTATGATGCTCTAAGCTAGGTTGTGACAAACCACCACCACTCCAATCAGCCTTGGGATTCTTTCTCTTCAAGGGACATGAGTGCAGGGACGTCGCCTTCTCTCTCCCTGTGTCTTGTCCAAATTGGGCCTTCTCAGTGTTAGTGATCTTACCACTCCAGCGCTAGGCAAAAGGGCCCCGCACCACCACACTCACTGCCTCTTTCTCTGTCCTGGCTTGTACCCTTTTGTCTCTCTCCTGCAGCCCTGCCTGCCCCTCCATACCCCCTCAGCTGGGATTGCTGGCACTCACCTACTTTGTGCTCTTGCAGTGGATCGCATCATCGGCTTGGACCAGGTGGCTGGCATGTCAGAGACAGCATTGCCTGGGGCCTTCAAGACTCGGAAGGGCATGTTCCGCACTGTGGGCCAGCTCTACAAGGAGCAGCTGGCCAAGCTGATGGCCACGCTGAGGAACACCAACCCCAACTTCGTCCGCTGCATCATCCCCAACCACGAGAAGAAGGTGTGGCCTCAGTCCTCCTTTCTGCCTCCCCCAGTGCAGGGGTTTCTCTACCTGCTGAGGGCATAGAGCTCTTTATGGTGCCCTGGGTGGGCTGGCTTGGGAGGCTGGGGATGTGCTGCGTTTGTGGCCTGGGTTTCCTGTTGGTTATGCTATCCCACTGGACCCTTCCTGGGCCTAGGTCATTGGACCAGAGCATCAGCCATGCTCTATAGCAACTCCTTCAGCTTTTGTCTGCTGAGCTGCGGCAGGAGGTCGGGGGCACATGGCCTCTCCCGTCAGCCCCTAGGTACGGAAATGAGACCCCTGTGTGTGCTTCCTCTCCAGGCTGGCAAGCTGGACCCCCACCTTGTGCTGGACCAGCTGCGCTGCAATGGTGTCCTTGAGGGCATCCGCATCTGCCGCCAGGGCTTCCCCAACAGGGTGGTCTTCCAGGAGTTCCGGCAGAGGTGAGTGGACTACTCCTGCAGTGACCCTCAGTGGCGACCCGACCCTGTCCACACGCACCTGGGATGCGGTCAGCTTTCCACATGTCCTTTTCCTGTTTCACCTTTATGTGAGAAGAGGTGTCCCCACTGGGTCACAGACAGAAAGCCACTGTGGTGTCCTTTCTGTGAAAAGGGCCATCCCCACCTGATGGAAAGCGTTGTGCTGGCTGTCACTGCTAGTGACTGCAAGGGCCTGGTGCTGTTTGCTGCAGGTAGAGAGAGGTGTGTAAAGGAGGGTCAGCCACACACGCACGCAGTAAAGGAGGCTCGTGGAGACGGATGCGAGAGACACTGGCTTTCAGCTGCCTGTAGGGGTGCACTGCCCTGTTTGCCTAGCAGCTGTGGGCAGTGCTGATGGCTGTGTGACGTGGCCTCCCTGATGAGCCGCCCTCCAGGGTGATGGGAATGTGGCTGTCCCAGGGCTCTCTTTGTGGACACTCTGGGCACTGAGCAGGGAGTAGCCCAGCCTGAAGCCCACACCAGCTGACCGAGACGAGTTAGCATGAGGTTCCTTCTACTCCGGGAAGCCACGCCTGCCTTCCTTCCCTCAGCCCAGGAAAGCACAGGCTATGGGGCCCACTACCCATCTGCTCTCCTTACAGAAAGTTTTGAGAACTCTCCATGCGCCGCACTGCAGGATGATCTCAGTCTGCTGCTTACTTTCCAGGCCATGCAGAGTTCAGGCAAAGGGCAGAATGACCAGCTTCTCTTTCCTCCCCCAGATACGAGATCTTGACTCCAAACTCCATTCCTAAGGGCTTCATGGATGGGAAGCAGGCCTGTGTGCTCATGGTGAGTCCAGCTGCTGTCTCTGTGGGGTCGGCTCTGGCTGCCCAGCCACTCCCGTGAGATGAGCCTGTGCTGTCCCTGCTGGTGCTCTGGCGTGCATTCTTCCAGGTGCCTGAGTGGCAGCCCTCGCAGCCTCTGGACAGTCATGGTGCCTGAGGCCACAGCAGACAGGGCTGAGGACAAGATGGTCCATTCTGATTGGGACACACTCTGCTGCTTTTGGCTGATGTCACTTACGACCTCCAGTGGAGTAGGTGGGCAACTTCAGCCAGGGCAGTGGGCTTGGAGCCCCATGACTGGTGCAAAGCCGCCTGAATCTGCGGGTTGTGCCTTTCCCGGGCAGCGCTTGTGCGCTCTCAGTTCTGGGTGAGTGTGTGTTGGCCTTGTAGTGCTCAGTGGCCATGCCGGGGCTCAAGCCTACCTCGGCACTTACCTTGCTTTCTTGGCATCCTGTTGTCCCTGACCTGCCCGAGGCTGACGGCCACTGCTTTTGTCTCATCTTTCTTTTCATTTTTTCTAAAGATTTGGAGATGGTGGGGGAAAGAGAAGAAAAAAAATCAGTCTTTGCCATGTGCAGAGATCTGCAGTCACTGATGGGGACACTGAGGATGAGAAAAGGAAGGAGACGGCTCCCTGCTCCCAGTGCTGGTCAGGCAGCGCAGGAAGGCAGAGGCAGTGTGCCCGGCTGGTGTCCTCATCTCCCCAGTGTCAGGTCCCCTGCCGCCCAGGTGGGCTGCGTGTTCCTTCTGTAGGCTCTGTAGGAAGTCTGAGCTTATTCACAGTGAGCGGCCTGGGGGCAGAAGCACCCCAACTCCTCCCCTAGTCTCTGTCTTTTTGTCGGGGTGTCTTTTGGTGCCATTTTTGGGCACAGGAGCTCCCCCAGAACCTCCTCTTAAGATATTTATGACATTGCGTATTGGGAGCATGTGCAAATTGCTTTCTCTCCCAGGCAGACAGACACATGTGGCCTTGCCTGTGGGCCTCCCCAGAGAGCCTTCTCACTGTCACTGGAGTTGGTCCAGTGATTTATGATAACTGCCACTGGGTGCTCAGAGATGCTCAGCTCTGGGCTGGGCTTCTTGCTTTCCCTTGTTTTCTTTAGTTCGCACAGTTCTGCTGTGAAGGAGCACTGTTACTTGCAGTTGTGGCCTGAGGGGTCAGGCCCTGAGGCCTGGGCTGACAGGTGATGTATCTGAGCACTAGTGAGGCTCGGCTGCTTCCTGTCAGGCTTTCCTCATCTGGGGGTTACTGGAGCATAGCTCTGTGTGCAGAGGTGGGGGACGGAAGGAAAGGAGGCCTCTGAGTTAACTCTCTGAAAGTGCAACTTGAAGTATTTCAGCCACATCCTGGGGCCTCTGCTCAAGAGCTGTCCTTACTCCAATGCCCTAAACTTGCTTTCTTGGCCCAGGGCTACCCTGAGCTGAGACCCTCTGAGCACCTGCATGGGCAGTGAGTCAGCACCTGCTTTCTCCCAATCTAGATTAAAGCCTTAGAGCTTGATAGCAACTTGTACCGCATCGGCCAGAGCAAAGTATTCTTCCGTGCTGGTGTGCTGGCCCACCTGGAGGAGGAGCGGGACCTGAAGATCACTGACGTCATCATCGGCTTCCAGGCCTGCTGCAGGGGCTACCTGGCCAGGAAGTGAGTTCTGGTGATGGCTCATTCCCCCACCAGGGTCCCTGTGCTCCCTGCTGTTGTGGAGGAGCACCCAGCTAGCTGTGGTCTACGCAGAGCCTGTCTAGGGAAGGACCTAGGCCCTCCTGCCCTCTGCTTCCTCCATGGAGATGGAGACTTATGCCTTCCAGGGGTAGCGGCAGGTGTTTCTGATGGAAGTGTGGGGGGACCAATGAGAAGAGGGGACTTTGTGCTGGATTTTCAGCCCCCAGATTTCTGCTTCATATTCCTATGTCCACCTGTGGGGACACCACCCAAGGCCTGCCTGTCACTGTGGAGCCCCATGCTCCCCAGGGGGGTGAGCAGCTCCTGAGGGCGTTGGGCCTCCTGCTGCAGCACTGCAGGCATGCTGGGTGCACACTGGTCCCTGAGCCCTGGGAGATGGAGTCTGTGGAGCTGGGTCAGACAGAGCCTTGTTTATCCAGAGTCCTCCAGCCACTGCCTTGCAGCCCACTGCACAAAGCCTCAATTTCTGACAGAAGCCAAAACGGGGCCCCTGCAGGGTGGGTAACTGAAATCCAGGTCCCCTGGGTGGCCCCAGGTGCTGACCGTGTGTCTCCCTTGCTCCACAGGGCTTTTGCCAAGCGCCAGCAGCAGCTGACGGCCATGCGTGTCCTGCAGAGGAACTGCGCTGCTTACCTGAAGCTGCGTAACTGGCAGTGGTGGCGGCTCTTCACCAAGGTGGGTGCTGGGGGCCTTGAGCACCCTCCAGGGGCCACGCACGGCATGTGGGCCCATAAAGACCCGATGGTCTCTCAGGGCACCCCTGGGAGAAATGGCAGCAGGAGCGAGGAAAAAGTAGACAAGAGACAAGAGCTGAGTTCAGGCGGAGGTCTATTTACCCAGTTGGCAAAAGACTAAGAGCAACAGTAAGGGTGCAAAGCTAGTATCAGGAGACACAAGGTTGCCTAGCGACTGATAGCAAGAATTGTCCATATAGGATGTTTTTCTCAAGACTGAGGTAGCTTCAGTGCTTCAGGCAATGAGGCCCTGTCCTGCCATCCCACATAGGGTCAATTTCCAGCTTCAGCAGCTCCCAACATGAGACAAGCTGGGCTCATTCTACCCTAGTCAGGGTTCACCGCCTTCACTGTGGATTGAACACTGGTCCTGTGCCTGCCTAAGCAGGTGCTTAGTCCGCTGAGCTGTTTCACTGGCCCCTCACCAGCTTTTTAAAAGCCTTTTATTTCTAAAGTTGTATGGGCTACTTTTATTTGTAATATCTAACTTCTGGCAATTATAAAAATTCACTAATAAAAAAACGTGAAGAGGAAGATGAGTTTAGCCATAACCCTTCCCCCCAATCCAGCAGCAACAGATGTTTCAGTGTTTACCCCCTTTTCTTATTAATCTCAGTTGTGTGAAGTCTTCTCACACAGCTGAGCTGTGAGTCTTATAAACATACTTGTGCAAAACTCCTTATCAGTGTTTTAGAAGACCCTGTGCTGTCCTTGGAGGCCATAGCATAATTTATCTGGCCGTGTCTCCAGCCATGGAGCTTTATATCATTTCTGAAGTTTATTCCTATCAACACTGCTGTTGGGAACATTTTCATGCACATGGGAATGGTTTCCCTGAAATGTGATTAGCGAGCCAGTGGCCCATGGTGCGAATACCAGCCAGACTCCCTAGAAGGTTGCCCCTGCTTGTACCACCTCCCCGCAGTGCGTCTAGCTGCCCGACTGCTGTGAGCTTGCACTCATGTGCAGGAGCAGCCCCCTGACTCGGTCAGGGGTGCCGTCTTCCTGCTGAGCCTGACTCTGCCCCATCTCCTCTCCTAGGTCAAGCCGCTGCTGCAGGTGAGCCGGCAGGAGGAGGAGATGATGGCCAAGGAGGAGGAGCTGGTGAAGGTGCGGGAGAAGCAGCTGGCTGCAGAGCACAGGCTCACGGAGATGGAGACACTGCAGTCACAGGTGTGCTACAGTGACAGGTGGACGGATGTCTGTCTGCTGGGTTCTGCTTGGGAGCACGTGCTGCTTGTGCTGCCACTGGCTGGCCACCAGTGGGCAGTGTCTACAGCTGCATGGAGGCTATGGTGTTTTAAGTCGGGCTCTTCCATGTAACGATTCATCCTGCTCCCTACTACTATTGAAGCTCATGAGACAGTGGCCCAGGAGGAAGGATGTGATGTTGGGGCTGCCTGGGAGCTTGACACCTTCTAGCTGGAAGCTGCTCCTGTCTATTCCTCCCTGCCTAGAAACCTGAGCTCCAGAGGGCCCAGCCTGGAGCCGCTCAGGCCTCAAGGAGCTTGTGTCCCTTGCATTCTTTGTAGCTCATGGCGGAGAAGTTGCAGCTGCAGGAGCAGTTGCAGGCAGAAACGGAGCTGTGTGCCGAGGCTGAAGAGCTCCGGGCCCGCCTGACCGCCAAGAAGCAGGAGCTGGAAGAGATCTGCCATGACCTTGAAGCCAGAGTAGAGGAAGAGGAGGAGCGCTGCCAGCACCTGCAGACAGAGAAGAAGAAAATGCAGCAGAATATTCAGGTACTGACTGCCCCCTGCAGGAGGCGCTGGGCTGCATGGCCTGGACCCCACCAGGAGCAAGTTGTCTAGCACCTCTCTGCTTCCTTAGGCAGCTGGAAGCAGCTCTCTTTGGGATGGTTACTCACAGTGGGTCTCCACAAGGGCTTCCCTGAGCAGCATCGCACTTATTGCCTTCCTCTTATTTGGTCCTTGTTTTGCTGGCTCAAGGGGCAGGTGACCTCAAGTGTGGCCCTCTGTCGCAGGGCTGGTTGGGGAAGCCGTTCTCAGCGGTATCCTGGCAGGTGGCCCTACACCTGTTTAAACTCGTGGTCCAGTGGGTGAGGCCTGGGTCAGCTCCTAGGCATGCGGGGTGCACTCTTCTCAGTTTCACCTCCCCGGCAGGAACTTGAGGAGCAGCTGGAGGAGGAGGAGAGTGCCCGGCAGAAGCTCCAGCTGGAGAAGGTAACCACGGAGGCCAAGCTGAAGAAGCTGGAGGAGGACCAGATCATCATGGAGGACCAGAATTGCAAACTGGCCAAGGTAAGGCACTCTGGGGGTTGGGGAGGGTAGGGCTGGGCAGGCTGAGCTGTCACTGGCAGGACACCATAGCTTTAGGTCCTCTGGAAATGATATTTCAAAGGGGCTGGTGACCTACAGTTTGGGAAATTCTAATGCAGTTGGTCAGCTGTTTTGGGCCTTGCTGATCGGTCCTAGATGTGTAGGTGAGGTATGCCGTAGGAAAGCCAAAGTGTGTGCTTAGCTGACGCTAAACTCTGACCTGGACTGCCCGCCCCGCAGGAGAAAAAGCTGCTGGAGGACAGAATAGCTGAGTTCACCACAAACCTTATGGAAGAGGAAGAGAAGTCCAAGAGCCTGGCCAAGCTTAAAAACAAGCATGAGGCCATGATCACTGACCTGGAGGGTAAGGCACCAGTGTGGGAAGGCGCCTGTCACGTGGAAGCCCAGAGCATCCATAGCTTACCAGGGCTGGGCCTCTGCACTGCTGCCTGAGGACCCAGGGCCACTAGGCCATAGGGGAGAGTGTCTGGTCCCTATGGGAGTTTGAGCCCCAGGCCCTGCTGCTGTGGATCCTGGATGTTCCCTGTGTGAGGAGAGCTGTGATGTGCTCAGCTGTCTGATGCCATGCCTCTTGGCAGCTCTTGAGGCCTCCTGAGGGGTATGGGTCTGACCCTGTGCCTGACCATCCATCACCTGCCTGCTGTGCATGCCATACCTACTGCGCGTGCCATACCTACTGCATGGCCTCCTGTGGCTGTGGTTTCTCTTACTTGTAAAGGGAACACAGTAGGAGAGTTTGTGAGGCTTGACTACATGAACAGGCATGAGCTATAAAGTGCTGGACAGCTGTCGCCAGAGGGCACTGCGTCACCTGAGAGAGGCTGACAAGTCCCTAAAATCTGGGGCACAGGTCCTGACTCCTGAGCAGCCCTAGCCCTCATCCCTTGAGGATAGATAACAGTGGTGGTGAAGGGAGCCCAGACCTCTAAGGGAACTCTTAGCTCAGTGGTGGATGTAGGGCCAGAACTGTGTGGGCTGGGTGCTAGAGGATTCCCCTAGCTGGATGTCTCTGCCCTGCCTGGCCATGTCATTGGTACAGGATGGATGTAGTATATCAGGTTGTGGGGGAGGCGGGGGTCCCAACATAAACCTCTTTCCTGTCACTGTCCTCCATCTCCTGGGAGGAGCTTGAAGGACCAGGTCATTTAAAGGGTGTATGGTGGCCCCTCTAGCTTAATAGACACAGAAGTATGACACTAAGCCACATTAGCAAGAATGTTGATGACTGAACACACACACACAACTCTGGGAGTAGAGATTGGTGTGCAGCTTTGCAGCACGATTGCTGTTCTGGGGAGAGGATGAAGCTTGTGTGCCGTGCCAGGACTTCCCTTAGATGCTCTTGGTTATGTGCGCTGGGAGTCGTGGGTGAGAGTGCTCAGGGTCTTGGCCTGTTGGAGCACATGGCCAGCACAGTGCGTGCCTGTTGGTTGTAGAAAGGTAGCTCGCTTGTGTTATATTCATGGAAGGGAATGCCAGGCCAAGGCCAAGGATTTCTGAGACTTAACCCAAGCTGTCTTAAAATCCTCAGCTTGAGTGACCAGGCGTGTCTGGGAGAAATCCCTGCAGTCAAGTCAAGGGCTGTTCACTCATTTGCACCTCTTTCCCTGGGGGCCTAGGTTGTCTTCCTACATTTATAGCCCACGAGTTAGCAGAAGATGAGTTACCTAAGTGATGTCATAAAGGGAGCTATAAAGCCTGACGATGAGCCCTGATGCTGTGCTTTGAGTGAAGAATCTGCCAGGAAAACTCAGATTCGTGCAAATTGTGGTACAGCTGTAAGGAAATTAGCTGCCCCGACATAGAAGGACAGACGCAGTACAGAGCGACAAGGGCCCTTGCATCTCATGGCAGTGTTTTTATTTGTCTGGGACTTGAGTACAGATGTCAATTCCCTATAACATTATGTGTGTTTACACATTTGTTATAAGTAGTTAAAAAGTAAGTAGTGGCCACAGAGACAATGCCTGTGGCCACTGAGGGTTTGTGTCCACTCCTTGCCCTCCCTGGCAGAGCGCCTCCGCAGGGAAGAGAAACAGCGGCAGGAGCTGGAGAAGACCCGCCGCAAGCTGGAGGGTGATTCCACAGACCTCAGCGACCAGATTGCCGAGCTGCAGGCACAGATCGCCGAGCTCAAGATGCAGCTAGCCAAGAAGGAGGAGGAGCTGCAGGCTGCGCTGGCCAGGTGAGGCCCAGGCCACTAGCTGCAGCCAGCGGGCTGGTGCCACACTTGCAGCTGTTGGCATAGGGTCTGTGAGCACTCCAGTTGGTGGCAAAACAGATCCTGTCCCCTAGGAGCCTGAACGGTTTAGGGAGTCTTCTGTTTGTAATTCCCCAAAAGGTCATCATCCACAACTGCCACCCACTGCTTGAAAGTGTGTTGGCTAAATTTTTAAATTTCTTGGCTGCAGGCACATGTTTTTAAAAACATTTTATTTTATTTTATTTATTTATTTATTTATTTTTTGCAGGACCGGGGTTCAAACTCACAACCTTGCACTTGCCCAGCAGGCACTTGTGCCTTGGAGCTATCTCCCCAGCCCCTTAAAAACATTTTAGATTAGACTAGCTTCAATACACGGCAGTTAGGCGGAGGTGGAGCTTTTCCCACCCTCACCTTAGCCCTCCTACATGAGCATAACCTTCCTGGTGGCCAGCATCCTCCTGGAGGATCCACTTGTACAGTTGGCAAACTGAGTGTTGACTCATCTGAATCCAGAGCACATGCTCGCTTGTACTTGGTCATGGTCATTGTAGACCAGAACATCTTTTATTTTTTTTTTGTTAAACATGTGGATTTTTAAAACATATTTAAAGCTGAGAATCTTAATCTGAAAGATGAAATGAAACACTAGCTCTTGTTTTCTTGCTTTCGGAGTCTAACTGCCCCTCAGTCCCGTGGATGGCTTGTGTGGGGGTCTGCAGAGAGAGACCCCAAGTGTCATGACTGTGACTGCCAGTGTGGCGTTGGCTGCTTCCCCAAGCCGCCTCTGCAGATTCTGCTCTTTAAAGGGAAGAGTAGCTTTATCCTGATGTTACTGATCTTTGGCAGAGTGGAAGAAGAAGCAGCCCAGAAGAATATGGCACTAAAGAAGATCCGGGAACTGGAATCTCAAATTTCTGAACTCCAGGAAGACTTGGAGTCTGAGCGTGCTTCTAGGAACAAAGCCGAGAAGCAGAAGCGGGATCTTGGAGAAGAGCTGGAGGCGCTGAAGACAGAGTTGGAGGACACTTTGGATTCCACGGCTGCCCAGCAGGAGCTCAGGTATGCTGTGGAGCTGCCTGGCCAAGGCCCCGGCCATCTTGCTGTGAGGCCAGGGCTGTGGCCACAGCAGTGGGGAGGGGCAGAGGCCTTGCCCTGGAGGGCTGGAGTCGCGTTCTTGCACACGGTGGCCTTTTGCACAGAGGGCTTGGTTGGTGATGCTTCCTCAGCAGCTCCTCTACAAAGGGGAAGGCCTACTGAGGCAAGGATGGGGCGATGCAAGGTTAGGCCCTGTGGCTCAGAGGGAATACAGGATGACCAAGAGGAGGCCCAGCATGGACAAGTGCTGTGGCCCTCACCACCCTTTCAGCCCAGCACACATCGTTCCAGCGTCCTTGACTTCCACTCTGTGTTTCTCTGTTCAGGTCCAAGCGCGAGCAGGAAGTGAATATCCTGAAGAAGACCCTGGAGGAGGAGGCCAGGACCCATGAAGCGCAGATCCAGGAGATGAGGCAGAAGCACTCGCAGGCCGTGGAGGAGCTGGCTGAGCAGCTGGAGCAGACCAAGCGGGTGCGCAGCTCCCCATCCTTCATGCAGGGAGGTTCCTTGCAGGCCAGGCCTCCACTGACCCCTACCACTTAGGGCTGGTCATGCAGAGCCGAGTGGTGCAGGCCTCAGGCTGTCTGGATCCAAGGTAGCTCCATCTCTTAGTCACCAGGTGACCTGGGCACAGAGAATGCCTGTGCCCCAGTTTCTCTGTCTGCAAAGGAGGATAATGATAGGTGTATCTGATATGATCATCAAAAGTTTAGAATTGATAATATGCATAAAATATTTGGTAAGGGCTAAGTACACTATGTTTTTGTCGTTCTTCTATGTCCATCCTGCCAGGCCAGAAAAACATCAAGGAGTCAGAGCAACCCTGAGCCTGAGTGTCTGAGGGCTTAGTGGTCCCTTTTCTGACTGTGGAGTCCTTTTGGGACCAGTAAGCAAGTGGTACACTAGCCTCATACCAGGAAGTTCTGGTGATATCTGTCTAGCAGGCCCCTGGTCAGGCAGCTCCCTAACAGGACAGGTCCTGCCACCTGTGGCTCTGGCTGTTATACTAGGCAAGCTGTAAAATATTGTAGGACCATCCTGTCTATTCATCTGCCTGCTGCTGCGTCCCAGCCTGGGAGCGGCACTGCCTGCCTCAGCCCACAGGGCTCTCCCTCAGCGAGCCTTTGTACAGGCTCACGTCCAACTCAGTGGAGTGCAGGCTAGGATCCTTATACTTGTCTCTTAAGCTCTGCCTTTGTAGTTTTGAAGGAATGTTACATTATTCCTATAAACATCAGGTTCAGAGAGGCTTTATTGGAAGTCGGAGAATAACAATAGTTGTAATATAAACGCTGCTAAACTCAAAACATGTGCAATATCTTTTGTTAGAACATTCCTGCTATTATCCAGGGAGGGCAACAGGGCAGGGATGCCAGGCTCCTCAGAGGGGAGCACACATCTCTCAGCTACCTCTGAGAGGAAGACAGCTGAGGCCCAGGTCTTCCCAGCCCGGGGCTTTTCCTATATTCGTTATTTTTGGTGCAGAGGCAGCAACTTCTTTACCTAGCATAGGTGGCTTTTCCAGTGATACTAGAAAGAACAGCCATATGCTGAGTCCCAGATGTCCCATTTACATCCTTGCCCTCCCACCAGGTAAAAGCCACCCTTGAGAAGGCAAAGCAGACCCTGGAGAATGAGCGGGGTGAGCTGGCCAATGAGGTGAAGATCCTGATGCAGGGCAAGGGGGACTCGGAGCACAAGCGCAAGAAAGTAGAGGCTCAGCTGCAGGAGCTGCAGGTCAAGTTCAACGAGGGAGAGCGCGTGCGCACTGAGCTGGCCGACAAGGTCACCAAACTGCAGGTAAGGTTGCTACTGAACCCTGGCCTGGGCACAGGGCCCTAAGCACCAGTTGGGTGGTGGTCGGCACCCAAGCAGACGGACTTCTCCAGCTGTTCTTTGCCTGGGCTCCTCCATGGGTCTCTGTGGTTCAACTGTGACTCAGGTCCAGTGCTGCCAGGGCAGCTAAAGCCAGGCTCTCAGTCCTTGTCTTTCTCTTCCCCACTAAGGTTGAGCTGGACAACGTGACCGGTCTGCTCAACCAGTCTGACAGCAAGTCCAGCAAGCTCACCAAGGACTTCTCCACACTGGAGTCGCAGCTGCAGGACACTCAGGTACGGGTGGGGTTGGGACTTGGAGGTGGGATTCTTCCCAGGAGGACCCCATGCCCATGTAGCCTTAGCTGCCAGGCCTCTGGGCTTTTGTCACAGAGCTCACTGATCACCCTTCCTCTCCCTCCTGCAAGAGTCCTCCCAGCTGCCCCCAGGTCTTTATGTAGCTGTTCTCTAGGCCCGAGGGACTGGCCCTCCTGTTGGGTGTGGGCCTGAGAGCTCTCACACCTATGTCCCTGAGCGCCATGTCCCTTTCCCCACGGAGTAGGAGCTGCTGCAGGAGGAGAACCGGCAGAAGCTGAGCCTGAGCACCAAACTGAAGCAGATGGAGGATGAGAAGAACTCCTTCAAGGAGCAGCTGGAGGAGGAGGAGGAAGCCAAGCGCAACTTGGAGAAGCAGATCACCACCCTCCACGCCCAGGTGTGGCCACCCCTCCACAGAAACACCTTTTCTTGCCCTGGTGGGGGAGACTCCATAACTGGGTGGCTGGTTCCCCTTCATAGTGTGGCAGTCAGCTCCTGGATGTTGCTGGGACAGGAGTGTCCGGAATGGGTGCCATCTTGTGTGTCTCCTTACTCCCTGCTTGGTCCAGGTGACCGACATGAAGAAGAAGATGGAGGATGGCGTGGGGTGCCTGGAGACCGCTGAGGAAGCTAAGCGCAAGCTCCAGAAGGACCTGGAGGGCCTGAGCCAGAGGCATGAGGAGAAGGTGGCCGCCTATGATAAGCTGGAGAAGACCAAGACACGGCTGCAGCAGGAGCTGGACGACCTGCTGGTGGACTTGGACCACCAGCGGCAGAGCGTCTCCAACCTTGAGAAGAAGCAGAAGAAGTTCGACCAGGTACGTGGCCAGGGTGAGATCTTCACATCTCTGTTTCCAGCCCATGGCACAAGGACAAGGCCACTTCATAGGCCACACTCAGGGAGGCAGGGCTTGGGAAGAGAGTGACCAGCAGGGGGCACATTCATGGACTAGGTTCCCTTTCTAAAGTTGTACAGTGGACTGGTTTTACTGTTTGAGGTGTTGCATGTACGTGCTCGTATCTGTTCCTCATGCCAAGAGAGTCGGGACAGCATAGGGAGAGGCAGACACCGGGGCCAGATAGAATAATAGAATGAGTAAATCAGGATGCCAGTGAGAGGCCTTTACTGACTCCAAATGAAACAGAGAAGATCGAAGGGAAATGCGGGGGATCCTGACCTGAGACAAAGGAAGCTGAGAGTTTTATGGACTTTTGCTAGGGGTGGAACGTGAGGGCCGGTGTCAGCTACACCTTAGGAGCTGATTGGGGTCTCTCCTGTGTGCAGTGCGTGGGAAAGGTGAGAGGCAGTTGTAGCCAGGGCTGGAGTGGGGGAGAAGGAGGAAGTGAGAAGATAAGCTGTTGTTTTAAGGGCTTCAGCCAGGGTAGATGACCACCATAATAATTCAGCAATGTATACGAGGGCCAGAACCTATCAGAACTCAGCCACAGTCAGCCCACCACTGTGTTGTAAAGTTTTACTAGCTGCGGTTATGCCCATTTACATGTTGTTTCTGGCTGTTTGTACCATAGTAGTGGAACTGAGTGGTTGGTACAGACTGGAGGGCCTTCAGAGTCCTAAGGAATGCTGTCTACCCTTCTCAAAGAAAGTTGCCAACTCCTGGAATCCAAGATGAGCAAGGCAGAGGGAAGGGGACAGAGGAGATCAGGCAGAGCCAGGGCAGGCCCACATAGAGACAGACACATGGCAGGCGGCATTTTTGGAGGAGGCTGCATATCAGATTTGGGCTTTGGAGTGGCCAGACTCAAAATTCTCTTCAAGAAAAAGGATGACCCACTTTCAGGGCCCTTCAGGTTCTGGAAGGGAATGAATGATTTCTTTAGCTAGTGTATAGGGCACCACGTGACAGCCAGGATTAGGGTACTTAGGTGGTGACAATATTAGTGGTGGAGGAATCGCTCCCTAGCCCCTGTGGTGCACTATGCTGTGACCGTCATCCTCAGATCCAGCCAGTTCCTGGGCCGCAGGCGTGAGTTGCTTGTCCTGGCTGCTGCCCCTCTCAGACCCAGTGTCCAGGGCCTCGTTTCCTACAGAGCCCGTGGCTGGCGGCAGTGCCTCAGGGGTCCACATGCATCCGCGCCCTGGCCTCACAGCATGTGCTTCTCTCTAGCTCCTGGCTGAGGAGAAGTCCATTTCTGCCAAGTACGCAGAGGAGCGTGACCGGGCCGAGGCAGAGGCCCGAGAGAAAGAAACCAAGGCCCTGTCCCTGGCTCGCGCGCTGGAGGAGGCCATGGAGCAGAAGGCAGAGCTGGAGCGCCTCAACAAACAGTTCCGCACGGAGATGGAGGACCTCATGAGCTCGAAGGACGATGTGGGCAAGAGCGTGAGTGCTGGGCCAGCTGCGGGCCTTGGGAGTGTGCCCGGGGGTATCAGGCGGGGCCACAGTGTGTGTGCCTACGCACGGCCTGACTTGGGCTCCTGGGCTCAGGTGCATGAGCTGGAGAAGTCCAAGCGGGCCCTGGAGCAGCAAGTGGAGGAGATGAAGACGCAGCTGGAGGAGCTCGAGGACGAGCTGCAGGCTACCGAGGATGCCAAGCTGCGGCTGGAGGTGAACCTGCAGGCCATGAAGGCCCAGTTCGAGAGGGACCTGCAGGGCCGCGATGAGCAGAACGAGGAGAAGAAGAAGCAGCTGGTTAGACAGGTGCGTGCGCCCCTCCCTGCCCCATGCAGAGGCACCTGGGACTGGGGGCCTCCTTGCACCTCATGCCACCTGGCTGGGTAGGACTCCTTGGCCACTCCTCCCATGGCCCAGGGCCCCCTCCCCTGTCCCAGGGTTCCGTTAGGTCCATAGCTCCTACAAGATTGCCCCAGCTTGCAGGGCAGGAGTGCTGTGGCCCAGCTTCTTGAGCTGTCGGGATTCCCTAGGTGCGGGAGATGGAGGCAGAGCTGGAGGATGAGAAGAAGCAGCGCTCTCTGGCAGTGGCTGCCCGGAAGAAGCTGGAGATGGACTTGAAGGACCTGGAGGCGCACATCGACACGGCCAACAAGAACCGGGAGGAAGCCATCAAGCAGCTGCGGAAGCTGCAGGTGAGGCCAGGGGAGGCGGTCTGTGTGCCATGCTGAGCTCAGGTCCGCTGGCACAGGTGGGGAAATGAGTGAGGGCCAGGGTCTGCTGCTGTCCCCTCTGAGAGCAAGGCTGCCCGAATGAAGCCCTCTGCGCAGGCGGCGACTTGGACCCAGAGCTGAGCAGAAAGAATGGCCCGAGAGCAGACTTGCAGTGAGGTCGGGGGCAGACAGATGAGCGCACACCTGGCCTTGCAGAGGGCTCAAGGGAGGTGGCTGCTGGCGCACTGTTCCTGACAAAACCAAGTATTGATCCAGGGAACAAACTGCTCTGAGGGCGCCATCATGCCCCCAGCATGCTACCACCAAGAATAAGTCAGAGCATTTGCTGTGGGCAAGGTTGTGAGCGTGTGGTCTGTGAGTGTCCGAGGGGCTTCTAAGCTGCCCAGATTGGCTGCGCTCAAGAGGCCTATCCTTTGACTCTGGGAATCCCAGCGTGACGTTTGTCTGCAGAAGAAAAGGCAACTTGTCCTTTAACATTATACAGAGCAAGAGAATGACAGGAGGAGGAAGGACAATTCCTGTTTTGTGGCTGGGCCTGGCTTGCAGGAAGTGCATTTTCTACCTTGTACCTGGGCCGGCCTGGGCACAGACTTGGACTTGTGGGTGTGCTCTGGGCGGAGCTGTGAGCACTGAATTCAGTTTAACAGGCAGTTATGGGAAGCAAGAAAGGGGAAGGTGGGCTGGTACGTGCCCAGTGATTACTGCGGTCGAAAGCGTGCTTTGTGGCCCCTGATCCGAGTGTAGATGGGTGGCGTGCACAATGGCCTGCAGCTCATTCCCTCGCTCTCTGTCATTGGAGTTGGGCAAACGTGGCTAAAACCTGGTCCTTGGTGCCAGGGCAACCCTATGGGTTATGGGGGTGGAAGGCCCGGACCCGGAGGCACGCAGGGGCAGTGCCAACCTCTCCTCGCCATCAGGCCCAGATGAAGGACTGTATGCGAGAGCTGGATGACACGCGCGCCTCCCGGGAGGAGATCCTGGCGCAGGCCAAGGAGAACGAGAAGAAGCTGAAGAGCATGGAGGCCGAGATGATTCAGCTGCAGGAGGTGAGCCGTCCCTCAGGGGCAGCAGTCGGTAGGTGGGAGGGCCGCAGGTGCGCCAGCGCAGTCCAGCGCGACTTGGGGAGGCTCTTGTTTTTCAACGGGCTCCCCCTTGGGCTCCCTCATGTAGTCAGGTCATGGCGGGGGGAGGTACAGTTGTGGCACCTCAGGCCGTGCACTGCAGTGTAGTGGCAGTCACACCTCCAGGGGTGGGTGGTGCCCTGCAGGGGCTCCAGTGTCCCCTGGGCCGCCTTGTGAACCACAGGGCAGCCACATAGTGAAAGCGTCTGCACTGCAGGGTCTGCTACACGTGCTGCTACAGCTCCTGACATGCTCCTCTCCCTCCACTGTCACTGCGGATGCTGCTGCCCCCAGAGTGGCCCCTGCCCCTTGTGCACAGCGACTCTGGGCAGTGGCCTGGGCTTTGTCCCTGTCTCCTGACCCCTGGTGTGCTGGCAGTGCAGTGACCAGTGCTGAGGATCTGTCCTCCTGCCCCTGCCCCTCGATAGGCCAGGATGTTTCTCCCTATATCCCTAACCCTTGGCTCGACTGCTTGTATGTGAAGGGGTTTGGACTTGTGGTACTAAAGCTGTGACCTCAGACTGAGAACTCACCCTGAGCTGCAGGGTGGGCTGAAGGAGGGCTTCGTGGAGGAGGGGAGAGCTGGGGGGTACCTCTAGGTGTCTGTGGAGTGCAGGGAATGGAGGCCACAGCAGCCCAGTGGTCACGTTCTGGTCTTCATGGCAGGAATTGGCAGCTGCTGAGCGTGCCAAGCGCCAGGCCCAGCAGGAGCGGGACGAGCTGGCGGACGAGATTGCCAACAGCAGTGGAAAAGGGTGAGCAGATGAGGAGGCAGGAGGGAGGCCGGGGTCTTCCCTACCCCGGGGCCCTGATCTCACCCTGGCCTTCGCAGGGCCCTGGCCTTGGAGGAGAAGCGGCGTCTGGAGGCCCGCATCGCCCAGCTGGAGGAGGAGCTGGAGGAGGAGCAGGGTAACACGGAGCTGATCAACGATCGGCTGAAGAAGGCCAACCTGCAGGTGGGTGCACGATCGCTCAGGGTCTGAGCTTTGTGCCTGGACAGAGGCCGCAGCTGAGGGCTTGCCGCTTCCTGGTTGCTTCAGGGAAATGTGTGGCACCCATCTCAATCACTGTACTCCTCTTTATGGGCTACTTGCTGTCCAGGAGAGCTGAGATCTCAGGCCCCAGGGCCCAGTGGACTCCGGGGCCACAGTGGTGGCCAGCCGTACCCAGGGCCCGGCCCTCCTCAGAGCCACCGGCTTTCCTCTGTAGATCGACCAGATGAACACCGACTTGAATCTGGAGCGGAGCCACGCCCAGAAGAACGAGAACGCCAGGCAGCAGCTGGAGCGGCAGAACAAGGAGCTCAAGGTCAAGCTGCAGGAGATGGAGAGCACTGTGAAGTCCAAGTACAAGGCCTCCATCGCTGCCCTTGAGGCCAAGATCGCACAGCTGGAGGAGCAGCTGGACAACGAGACCAAGTACGTGCCGCCTGCTGCTGCTGCCTGAGTGGGCAGGAGCACACGGCGGACCTTCCGTGTCCTCCCTGCAACAGCCATAGGCCTTGCTGGCCTTAGCCTCCCAAGCCCAGAGGCTGGCTTCCCACGCAGGGAAGTCCTGCTCCTTGCTGGAGCGGGAATGGGGTTTGAACAGGAGTCTGGTTGACCTTGAGGGCTGAAGGAGAGCTGTGGTGTGCTGTGCTCCTGGCCAGCTACCCATGGGCTCAGTGAGTCCGAGGCTTCTTGGGAGAGACTAGGAGCAAGCGAGTCCCAGATGTATGTTTCCCATTTGCTTGCCGCATACATGAACTTCGAGAGGGTTGCTCCTCCTCTGGGCCCCGCTGCCTCATCTGCGAAGTGGGGCTAAGCACCATGCTTGTCCCGACTGACAGAGCACCTAGGGGGTGTCCAGGGAAGGCCATACGTCGCCCTTGACCTCGAGGCCACCCTGCAGAGTCAACACCTCGCGCCTCCCTGGCTATACTGCCTGAGGAAGGTGTCCCTGAGCCACGTGTCTGCCCCACAGGGAGCGCCAGGCAGCCTCCAAGCAGGTCCGCCGGGCCGAGAAGAGGCTGAAGGACGTGCTGATGCAGGTAGATGACGAGCGGAGGAACGCGGAGCAGTACAAGGACCAGGTGCGTGCGCAGCAGAGGCGGGCCTGGGTGTGGGCGCCCACGGCTGGCACCTGCCCAGGTCCCCTCACCCAGTCCCTGGCCACCCTCTCCCCAGGCTGACAAGGCGTCCACGCGCCTGAAGCAGCTCAAGCGGCAGCTGGAGGAGGCTGAGGAAGAGGCTCAGCGGGCCAACGCCTCGCGCCGGAAGCTGCAGCGCGAGTTGGAGGATGCCACTGAGACGGCCGATGCCATGAACCGTGAGGTCAGCTCCCTGAAGAACAAGCTGAGGTGAGCCATGCCGGCGGCTACATGAGCAGACCCTCAGCTCAGTTCTCAACCGGAGCTGGTGTCTGTCACCGAGCAATGCTGCCCACACAAGGCCCTCGTGCCCTGCAGCCTCAGCCCAGCCTCCTGAGCACACTGGGAATTCTAGGTAATTTGTTCCCTACTAGTTTTAAAAGTCCACTCTCCAGACCTGGCAAGGACAGTTGCAGTCTGGACTTTCCAAAGCACAGGTTGCTGGGGGCCACCTGGTGGGATCCCAGCACATGTTAGGCTCCTAAGGTTTTTTTCTTCTTTTTTGGTCTTTTTTGAGACAGGGTCTCGTTATACAGTCCAGCCTGGCCTTGAGCTCACTTTTGTAGCCTAGGCTGGTCTTGAACTTACATCGATCCTCCTACCTCAGCCTCCCAAGTGCTGGGATTATAGGCATGTGCCACCATGCCCAACAAACTTTTCTTTTTTTTTTTTTTTTCTTTTTTTTGTGGGAGTGGAGATTGAACTCAGGTCCTTGCTTTGGCCAGGCAGGCGCTTACTCTACTGAGCTGTCTCCCCAGCCCATAGGCTCCTAGGAAGTACACACCTACAGGGTGAAATCGAAGCTGACATGCAGTACCGGGGAGGTAGGGGAACTGCAGAGCAGCCCTGAGCCACGGCAGGAGTCCAGGAGGAGCAGGGGGTTGTGGCAGAATATCTTTTTCTCTAAGAATGCCATTCGCATTCTTCCTCCCACCATTAGTTACTCCTTGTTTTTCGCACTACTGGTGATTGTACCCAGGACCTGTGTGTTCCTGGCAGGCTCTCTACTGCTGAGCAGTGGCCCCAGTCTTTGTGTTTCCCTTCACAAGGGCCTTGCCAAGTTGCCAAGGCTGCCCTTACACTCATACTCTTTTGCTTCAGCCTCCTGAGTAGTGGGGACTAGAGATGGGCAACACATACATGCCCTTTTTTCCTTTTCTTGAGAGAGTTTTGTTATGTAGCCATGGTACCCTCAAACTCATGATCTTCCCGCCTCAGCCTTCTGACCAACTGGGAATACAGCTAGGTGTCAGTACATGTGGCTGGGGCCTGTTTGCTCAAGGCCTACGAGCCCAAGGGTCAGTCACCAGCATTTCAACATGCAGTTTCTATCCGTGTATTTACCTGTCCAGCGTCCTGGGTAAACAGTCATCCCTGTCTCTTGGTTCCACCTGTTTGTCTGTGGAGAGGGGCTAGAGCCCAGGGCTCTGCTCTGCAGGGCAAGCGCTGCACCTCTGTGCCACAGCCCAGCCCCCCAGTTTGGAAGGAGCTCTCACAGGGACGCCTGTTGCAGAGGACAGCAGCCTGGTGGTCCCGGCCTTGTGTGCCTGCCTGTTTCCTGCTAGCGCTGAGGTGTCTGAGGCAGCCACGGTTTCTGGGCTGCTCTGACTTCCTGCGCCTTGGCGTCCGCCTGTCTCACCCACAGTGCCAACTCCAAGGCTCTGTGACGTTGCTCCCTCCCAAGGACCGTCCGTGTCCTTTGTGGGCTGCTGACCCTCTGCCTTTGTCCTGCAGGCGTGGGGATATGCCGTTTGTCGTGCCCCGCCGAATGGCCCGCAAAGGCGCTGGCGACTGCTCAGATGAGGAAGTGGATGGCAAAGCGGACGGGGCTGAGGCCAAGCCTGCTGAATAGGCTGCTTCTCCTGCTTCCCAGAAGGGCAGACGGATGACTGCACACCTCTCCCTGTCCTTGCAGTGCCCGCTTGGGACTGCTGTGGCCGTGACCCCCTCTGCCAGCCCTGCTGAAGGCGATGGCTTCCTCTGCTGCAGCCCTCTGGTCCCCTCCCCCTCCCAGAATCTGATACCAAAGACAGGGCTGGGCCCAGGCCTGCAAAGTGTGACCAGGTCTGCACCTCTCTTGCCTGGAAGGACATGCAGCCAGGCAAGGGGGCAGGCTGCCTGGCAGGCACCAGAGTTTTCTATGAATCTATTTTTCTTCAGACTAAAAGAATTTTGATAGCCCGACACCCAGCACCATTGTTAGTGCCCCAGACCCCAGACCCCAGACCCCTGCCTTGCCACCAACCTTCCTTCCTGCTCCTTCATCTGCTGTTGGCAATCACATGTGGTGACCTCACACCTCAGTCTCATTGCCTCCCCCTCCAGGCTCTGAGTGGTCCAGAAGGAGCAGGCTGGGCTCCACCTCTGTGCAGGGCACAGAATACAGGGAGCGGGGCCCTCCCACCCCCTCTGGGCAGTGCCTGCGTCCCTGCCCCTCCTGATTCTAAGAAGTCTCAAGTGCAATGCGGCCTCCCCTCCTGGGCCGCGGGCAGCCTGCCCCTGCACAGCCAGGCTGTTGGGCAGAGCAGGCAGGGTGTCGGGCGCTCTGGAAAGGCCACAGCCTTCTGGTGGCTTCTCCTTACACTCTTGAGGACCAAATATATTTAATGGTTAGGGGCCTTGTCCCTGATCTGGCAGCCAGAGCATCGGGGCTGGTGGCCCTCCACGCGATCCTGTGCTTCCTGAGGGCAGCTTACCTGCACCGCGGACTCAGTACAGTTTCAAATCTGCCACCTGCATGGGTTCTCTCTTCCTTTCTTTCTGCAGGGTCTCACTACACAGACTCGCAGCGATTCTTCTGATTTCTGCCTCCCTAGTGCTGGGATTACAGGCGTGCGGGTTTTCTGAAAGGAAGAAAAAAAAAAAAAAAGATTTTCTTTTCTCCCCTTGTAGTAAATGATACCGTTCTGAGTCTGTCACTGCCTTTCCTCTGGAACCATGTTTAGAAGAGAGTAGCTCGTCCCACACTGGTCTACACTGGTCGCTGAAGTTACTTGTATTCCTGTTTTGTATATGCTGCATTTAGACTTACTTATGGCAAGAAGGCATCTTTTTTTTTTTAAACCAAACCCAACAAATCATGAAGCTACAGCTACATACAAGCTACATATGCCTAAAAAGCTCTGAGTTCAGGTCCCAGTAGCTGTCACAGAGGAGTCAGTGGGGCTCCGACCCATCCTTTTTATATAATAAAAGTGCCTTAGCATGTGTTGCAACTGTCACCACTACAGTAAGCTGGTTTACAGATGTTTTCCACTGAGCGTCACACAATAAAGAGAACCATGTGCTACGCGCCGTGTCTGTGGTGACCGTCTGGGGACAGGGTGGGCGGGAGGGGCTGCGGTGCACCAGGGAAACCTTTGACGGACTGTCCAGGATTTTGAACGGGGCGGGCTCGGAGTAGCCACAGTGATGGCCTTGGCACGAGTCCCACCACGGTGCTGATGAGGGGCAGGGGAACAATATGCCACAACGGGGCATCCAGGTACACCATCTCTGTTCCTTTCCCAGGGCTCATCTTCCTCTACCCCGAGAGCGGGCGGTGACCAAGGTGTGGAGGTCAGGCGAGGTGGGCTGCGCCTGTGCCGAGGTGGAAGCAGGAGGGGAGGCAGGACTCCCGGGGCCTCTGTGCACAGCCGCTAGCAGAGGGCTGGTGGAGCCCAGGACTTCCAAGGGTTGGGGAATGAGGATCAGTAACACAGAAAGTGGGTGAGGAGAAAGGATGTGTAGTGCCAGGCGAAGAGGAAGTACGAAGGATGACGTCGAAGAGCAGGCAGATGGATGGGCACCTATGGCGGCCACGCCTACCCTGCGTCCACGCTGGGGAGCGTGAGGCTGCGCTGCCGGCGCCCTTTAGCACGCGCTGTTTCCCGCACTTCCTGCCTGTGTCTCCCTGGCCCTGATTTGTTTCATCATCCGCTCATCCTTAAGCTGATACCGTATGATTTCCTTTGGTTAGCATCACTGCGTTTTGGCTCATTAATGAGGACACTGGCTTTTCCCCAATTTTCTCTTCTTATCCTTAGCCATTTACTTTTTAATTAGGAATGTGCTTTTTGGATGCAAGTTGGCTTGGAGTGGCCAGTGCCTGTCAGCAGAAGCGCAACCCCTCCTGCCCTCTGCAGGCCTGACTTCAAAACAGTGGGATCCGGCCATTCGGATAGGAACCACTCAAGTCGCACAAGCGTGTGTGTTCTGAGCCCACAGCTGCAGTAAGGGGGCTCCTGTGGGCCTTTGCCAGCATCCTGTCCTCTTTATAGCTCGGCTCCTCTTCAGAGGAGGCTTGTCTCGGTTTCTTGGACTTCTGTACTGGACCAGCAGAGGTAGTCAGGGCCCAGCTTGACCCATCCTCCACGCAGAGCCTGGGGCCTCATGGTTCCTGATCTCTGTCCCTGCAGGGGAGCCATCTTGGCTTCCTCTTTGTCGCTGGAGTGTGCTGGGTAGAGCCCAGTAGATGCAACCCCTTCCTGGGCAGGGCCTTGCTCCTGACTTCTGCTCAGCTTCCCTCTACCCTCAGTCAGCTTTTATCATCTTGGTAGGGCGTCGGAGGCTGGTAATGCATGTTTATTTGGCCTGAAGTTTTGGAAGCCTGAAGTGCAGACTCTGGTGCGGCCCCTGTACCTGCACCATGTGACAGATGGCAGCGTGGCAGGAGGGCCTGTGACCAGCTGGTAAGGCAGGGGGACAACAGCCTGGATGGCATCGCAAGGCCCTGTTTGAAAAACAAAAAAGAAATAGGCTAGGGAAATAGCTCGGTGGTCTTGGTGCCTTCCTGGCAAGTGCGAGGGCCTGGGTTCGATCCTTGGCACAGCACCTAACGAGCCACCAAAACCAGACATGGTGGCGCACATCTGTAATCCCAGCACTTGGGAGGCTGAGGCAGGAGGATCGGTGGGAGTTCGAGACCAGCCTGGGGTACAAAAGTGAGCTCAAGGCTAGCCTGAAATGCATAGCAAGACCTTGTCTCAAAAAGACAAAATAAATACATAAATAAAAATTAAAAAAAAAAGAAAAAAAAGAAAAAGCACACATTCACACTGACCTAAACATGGAAGCATTGAGGTGGTGGGTTAGATTTTGTCATCGTTATACTCAGGTCTAAGCTTTCCTGACATTGATACTTGTTATGCAAGCGTGATTTTCCCACCTGCAGGAAGACACCTAGGATTGTTAGGCACATGATGTCGGTGGCCTGCTGTCGACAGCTGAGGCTAGGTGGCTTCCTCACTTGCAGAATCAGGCCGTGTCCATGTGTGCAGCTATCGTGGGCCGATTTTACACACACCGAGGAAAAGTCTATCCCTATGGGGAATGTGATAGCCGCACAACCAAAGGCCAGGCCAGCTCTATTGTGCCGTCACTGACTGGTCTTCCTTCAGGAGGGGCTGGGAGCCTGAGGCCTCGTTGGTGCTCGTCCACTGCAGTACAGGCCCAGGATGGTGTGCGGGGTCCAGCCCCACCTCCCCCAGCTCTCCCAGCGCCTTCTTCCTGGGGTGCAGCAGAAAATCCCCAGCTCAGCTGTGTCGGGGTCCAGCCCCACCTCCCCCAGCTCTCCCAGCGCCTTCTTCCTGGGGTGCAGCAGAAAATCCCCAGCTCAGCTGTGTCACTAGCCTGGGTCGAGAGAGGCCCTTCCACAAAAGGTGTGGCCCTGCTCCTGCACTGCCCACCGAGCAGCTGGTCTTGCACCCTGCCTATTCTTATTTATCTCTGAAAGCAGGCTGCCTGAGGGCGAGAGGTCCTTCCTTAGCTGAAGCTGGTGGCACCTGAGGTGGCTGTGAGGCCTGTCTCCCCTTGAGCTGACGCACCCTCAGGCACCTCTTCCTTCATCCTAGTCATACCAGCATGCTGAGTCCCCCTCCCAGTGAGGTGACTGTTGACAGGGGCCATGGCCATAGCTCAAAAGACCACACAAGAAAATGAAAAGAGGCGGCGGCAGCCAAGCTCCGGGACAACCCCAACCCAGTCCCAGAGAAGAAGGCAGTGACTTCTCTTTCCCCTTCTTATTTTCCACGCCTCTCACTTCTGACTTCCTCATCCTTGCCAGAGTGAGAAAGTCGTTATGTCCCCCAGGCTACGGACACCATAACTGCATCGGGCATCCACGGATCATGCAGTGGGGTGCAGGGTGCCAGGCAGCTGTGCCAATGCTTAAAGACGATGCGGGGATGGGTGGATGGGTGTCATGGGAGTGGGTGTGTACAGTGGGTGAGGTTGGTACAATGCCAGGGATGTTGTGATGGTGACTAGAGGGCCCTGCCTCTGTCACTCCCTGATCTTTCTTCCTGCAGCCCAGGTGGCTTGGTTGGAAGTACTGGGCGTGGGAGGCCTGGGCTGGCTCCTCTCCGTGGGTCAGCAAGGAGGGAGGGGTGAGGGGGGTGCCCAGCAGGAGGGAGGCGTAGCTGGGGGATGATGAGCTGCTCAGGCATTCTGAATTTCAGTTTCCTTATCGAGAGCCTGGGTCTCTGCACGGAGGACACCTGTGTGCAGCTGGTGACAGGATCAGAACAGCTCAACCTGGCTAGGGTGAGTCCCAACACGGGCAGAGGCTGTTTCCTTGGCAAGTTGGGAAACCAGAGCAGCACCAGTGTCCCCATGTCATAGATGAGCCAGGGGACGGACCCCCAACCCGTAGTGCAGCATCAGGAGAGGCTGGACTTGTGCCCGGGTTTATGTCTGACTGCTCCCCTCCCTAGGACCTTCAGCAGGAGAGAGAAGACCACACAGATGGGCCACAGTGCCGCCCTGGGCTCAGCTCAGGTGGAACGGGCCACAGCCAGGTGACCCTGAGAAAAGGTGGATGTGGTAGTGGTCACTGCTTTGGAAAATTTGGAGGAACCTAAGGAAGTAGAGGAAGCCAGAAGACACAGAACCCACCTGTCCTTGTGGCCTGGTCACCCTGAGGCTGGACTGCAGTGGAGGCCTGTGGCGGGGAGGGGTTTCTTCTGAGATGCAAGGATCCCAGGGGATCCTTGCCACATCGTCCCTGGTTACCTGCTATGTGCCAGGTCCTGTGGGTAACTTGAGACTGAGCTGCCTGGGGCCCAGGGCGGGTGGCTGAGCAGGGAGCTGGCAGGCTGGCACCCCTGGGCCCCCACTGGTTCTCTGCTCAGCCTGTTGGAGCAGCTGGAAGAAAGCAGAGGCTGTGCAAGGCTGTGCTGTGGGCTGGGACAGGCATAGTGCTTGGAGGTGGGGACAGAGAAGGCAGGCTAGGGTGGTGGCCCCACCGCACGTCACTGTGGCTTTGGACCTTGGACTCTATTCTTTGCTCTCTTCTCTTTCGTTGGTTATTTCCTTTCTTTTTGTTGTTGGAAACCAAACATCTCTGAGCATTGCTTTCATACCCTTGCACCCTTGTCCTCTAAGTGGCCGGGATATACTTGGGGCAGATAAGAAGGTAGGTAGGAATTGCTGATCATTCTTTAAAACTCTGGAACCTTCCACAGCCCACCCACCAAGATGGACTGCATGGCTACATCCAGGGGCAGTACTGGTTATTTATTTATTTTTTTGTTATTGTTCCTGATTTTTTATTAATATTAATGAGAAAGAAATAACAACGAGAGAGTTTCACAACAGGTAAGTAGGACAGATACAATATTTAATACATTGCATATTGTTGTTTTGTAGTAGTTGTTCAGAGTACAAGATGCAGACACAATATCTTGTCTAAACACTAGTAGTATAAATCTTTCTTCTCATTGAACTAAGAGAAAGCAGCTGTATGTACAATGCAATAGTCCATAATAGTAGTGGGTTATCAGCACAACTGGCAATATTAGAAGCTGTTGACTTGAGCCTTTTACAGCTCAGCATATTAATATGGCTTTCCTTTTTATACCTTGTCGTTAGACTTTTCTGCTGGAGGGTAAAGACCAAGATAAAGCAAGACCTATATAACAAAAAAATGTAACTTTTGTATCTGACAAGGTCAGTCAAATCTACTAAGGATTTACCCTGAAACCATGTACAGTGGTTTATAGATCTTTTGTCAGTGTCAGCCGTCTGGATGAATCACAGCCATGGCTTGACTAATTTACTCTCTGTGAAAGCCTGTGAGAATGTTTTCTCTCTAGGTGACTTTCCTTAGGTACTGGTTATTTATTTATTTATTTATTTATTTATTTATTATGGCCGGCTTGGCTTGACCTAGGGGTGAGGCTGATGCAGCGTGTGGTGCTGGGGATCTAACTGTGGTCCCTGCAGTTGCCTAAGCTTGCCTAAGAAGGTGCTTTAGACTGCCGAGCCATCTTGCGAGCCCAAGTACTGGTTATTTTTGATCTTGCCAAGTTGCTAGTTTATCAGTATATCTGTGGATGAGCTAGTGAGTCCTAATTTGTGTCTGCAGAGGGGCAGCCAGGCCACTAAGGTGATAATCTCTACCCCTTCCTCCTGAAAGTCTCTGGCAGCATTTCTGAATGGCAGGGGCTGATGGGTGAGTGTGGGAGGTAGAGCTAAGCCTGGGTATGGCCCTGGTGTCACCTGGCCACAGGGCCTTGTGAGGCCACCTCAAGTTTTGCCACTCCTTACCTGTAGCTCAGACGGGTGTGGTTTTTAAAATTTTCTCCTTCTCACTCTCCCCTTTCTCTCGTTCTCTGCTGTCTTTTGTTATGTTTTCTTTTCGTTCTTCCCTACCTCTCCAAAACCAGGGAGCGAACTCAGGACCTTGCACTTGCCAGGGAGGCACTTGTGCCCCTGAGCTATCTCCCTGGCCCCTTCCCTTCCCTTTCCTCTCTCTCTCTCTCTCTCTCTCTCTCTCTCTCTCTCTCTCTCTCTCTCTTTGAGTCAGGGTCTCGCTATGCAGTTCTGGCTGGCCTTGAGCTCACTTTTGTAGCCCAGGCTGGTCTCGAACTCACACCGATCCTCCTGCCTCAGCCTCCCAAGTGCTGGGTTTACAGGCATGCGCCACCACACCCAGCTTCTTTTCCTTTCCTCTCTTGATATAAACTATCAAGGCTGCAAGGAGGAGACCCAGGTAACATCCAGAGGCTCAGAAGTCTGACAGCGTGGCTCAGAGTGCCTGCAGTCATTGCCGTAATGTGTCTGCCAAGTGAGTCACAGTCCTCGTTCTCTGCTGGCAAGAGCTGATCATGGACACGGAGGAGAGGAACAAATGGTCTTACTCCCCTGGGAGGGAAGCTGAACCTGGGCCGGGTCCTTGGGGGCTGGCCTCTGCATCCCCTGAGTGCCTATCATATGAGTGTTTGGGGCAGGCAGGGCTTTGGGGCAGAGGGCATCATGGCTGCTGTCTTAATGACACTGCAGCAGGGAGGAAAAGAGGCTCTGGACTGGGTGAACATAGTCTCCTGGGTGTCCAGATAGCAGGACTCTGGAGTCGCCTCCTTGCAGGTGAGCACAGGAAAGCTTGGGGCAGCCAGCAGAAAGGAGCTGGGCCTGGCATGTGGGGAAGGTGAGGAGGGCGCCCAGGGGTGGGCGCAGCCTGGCAAAGGCCTTGCATCTGATCTGCAGGTCGTGGCCCCGGAAGGGCCTGGACTAAGGTGCTCGGTGGGCAGGGGGAGCAGAAGCAGCATGAGCTGCACAGCTCGAGGGCCTGGGGGCTGCGTTCAGGGCTTGAGCTTCCCCCGGCAGCTCATTCAAGGTCCCTCAGGACACGTGCGCTGCTGGGACTCTCAGGCAGTGACCACACTGACCACTGAATGGAGGAGGCTGTGCTGGAGCCTCTGTTCCATTGCCCTGGAGAGCCCAGAACACAGCTGATGGGGAAGGGAGGCTCCCTGGCTGGGGTGAGGTGGTGGCCAGGACAGAGCCAGGCAGGCGCCATCCGGGCTACATCCCCGGCACCCCCCCCCTCCACCAGCAGCCTTTGTGGGCTGTGAGCAGCAGCAGGCTCAGCACAGGGCCTTGCTCGCTGTGTGCCTCAGTGGTACCTGGCTGAGATTCCAGGCCAGAGTCAGAGCGAGGACGAGAGAGGAGGACGAAGGAGGAGACCTGGGAGCAGACTAAGGGACGAGGTGTGGGGTCACCACAACACTGGTCTTTCTGCTGGACCCAGCCTCTGGCTCTGATTACAGTCCAGGTGTCATAGGACCTCAGAGGTGAGGAGTCACCAGGACCCTGCTCTTTCTGTCAGCCCTGGAATACTAGGCTATGTCCAGGTTGGGCAGGATTAGGTTCAGAAAGAAGGCAAAAGGGACAGCTGGCTGTCCTGTCACTCCTGTCCCTGAGAGCAACAAGATACCAAGAAAATCTCAGCTGACTTTCTCTTGTTCCTCATTGGTCCGACCTGTGTCAGAAGGTCACTGCTGACAGCCAGAGTCCTGGAAGCAGACACCTGGATGTCCCGTGGGCAAGACCAGGAATATCCAGGAGAGAGAGGAAGAGGGTGGCTTTGCACTTGGTGGTCGGCATCTGGGAGCCTGGTGGTGCTGAGACAGTGTCACAGAGCAGAGAGCTGGACTCTAATGTGACCAGATCTCTGTGTCCCAGTAGGAGAAAGGACTTGCTGGGAGCTGTCCCCACCTTGGGTGGGCCCCACAGGGACAACTCACACCTGCACGGGCTTATTCTATTCTTCTCAGGTGGCAGAAGTCCCCCGTGTCTCTGAGGACAGTGTCCTCCCACCCAGGGACACTCTGATCGTCCCCATGGTCTCTTGGAGCAAGTGGAGTTCGCTGCCTTCCTAGAGGGACCAGAAGGGGGCGCGATTCCACAGCCCTCAGGCAGGGGCGCTAGAAAGCACCCTTGGGCTAGGTCTCAGGTTGCAGGGGTGGAGGAGGCTCTGCGCCCCGTGCTGTGGAAGGTGAGGGCTGCTTCTCCCTCTGGGATCTCAGTGAGCTGCCTGTGGAGGGGAGGACCAGCACCAGGGAAAGCTGTTCTTGATGACACATAGCAGTTCTTCTTTGTAGCCAAGAGAGTACATCCATACTCTCTATAGCACTCTGAGAGAGTGCTATAAAATTCTGAAGACCAGGTCATTTATAAGGTTGAGAATTACTTAGCACACGAAGGCTGGATATCCTGAGGGCACGGAGCCGTCATCTCCTAGGCATCGGGGAGGACCTTCTTGTGGCGCCTTAAGATGGTGGAGGAGCCCCAGAGTCAGGTGCGTGGTGGAGGCAAAGTCCACGCAGGAGCCTGCACTGTTCCACTGTTCTCATCAAGGATGAAAACCAGTATGACCTGCAGCATGCAGGGCGGCCAGCAGAGGGCGCTGGGCAGCCGCAGCGCTGCAGAGCAGGGAAGGGCGGCCCTCAGGCACCACAGGGAAGGGGAAGTTGACTAGGACAGGGACATGGGCACAGGGTACCAATATAGATTTGGAACGAGACACATCAATGACAGTAAATGCGCGTGCATGGTATGCACTGTGTGTATGTAAAGGAGCAGAGTGTAGTCATCAAAATATGGGATCTGCACCCGAGAGCCCTGAGTTCAAGTCCTGGCCCCTGCTCCTCTGTGCAAACTTAGAGGACTTACCTGGCTTTCCTGTTGTTTCCTGCAGCTTTAAAAAGAGCCGTTAGATATTCTCCCCCGTGGAGCATGTGAACACGGAGTGAGGGCCAGGAGGAGGCTGCACGGAGCAGAGCCTCAATCAGCACCTCCAGGGGTTATTAATGGGCACGGGCCTCAGCCCAGGGGCTCAGCAGGCGGTGCATGGTTGTCTGGTGTCTACACGGCTGGGTCCTCATCCCATTGCTGTCTCTCTGTTGCCTCACAGGACCTGAGGCCAGCTGCCAAGCAGGGGTGAGGGCAGAGGGAACTGGAGCAGATCTGGAGCCCAGTGTGCCTTTGCCTTCCTTTAAATAGCAGCCCAGTCCCTGGGGACAGGGAACGCCCTGGGCAGAGCCTGTTTACCCTTTGCTGCCCTCCTGGAGGGAAGCCTGGGAGACCTGGCTCCACCCGGCCGTTTCCAACTTTGCCCTACTTGGCTCCCCTTCCATTCATGATCTGTCTCCTCCCTTGCTCCAGCCTGGACACCCTGGAGAGCTGGAAGGAAAACGTTCAGGGGCACTGCTGCTGACCTCGTGACTGCTGCTGGTACCATGGCCGACGCTCCTGCCCCAGGTACTTGGCTTCCTGTTTGGGGCTTCCTCTCCTCACCTCCCACTGAGGTGCCGCTTGGGGCAGTCTTTATGCAGAATAGTAGAGGGTGGAAAGGGAGACTCCCGTGGAGTCTTGGGTCTTCTGTCCCCACCTGTGGGCTCCCTCTGAGTCTTCTCCTCAAGGATAGGACTCAGGTGCTCACCTCCTGCTCGGGTAGGAGCTCCTACTCAGGGCCACAGGTGGGCCTGGGACTCCCTTGGGGAGGCTCCACCTGCCTGGCCCAGGCACTGCCCCTATGCCACCACCCTGGAGGAGATCATAGCTCTTTCCAGCTCCTGCCCATGGGGCCCAAAGGCTTCCAGTGGCTCAGAAGAAGAGTGTGGCCCAGAGTGCCACTGAGCTGGAGCCTGGTGTGCCTTTGCCCCTCACATCTGTGGGACCTGGAGCTCCTCCCCTCCCCCATCAGCAGAGAACAGCGTTTCCTAGGGTGTGGTGGGATCAGCTAGAGCTGGCTGAGCTCCCTGTGTGTACACGTCTCTGTCCCCGACCCTGCTACTTCCATGTGGGCCCCCACCCTGCTTTACCCCTGGAGCTGTGTCCAGCATGTGCCCTGCCCTGCCCTGCCAGTGACAGACAGCTGCTCACAGGTGTGACTGTCCAGGGGCGGTGGGGAAGCACAGGGAGGGGGAAACTGGACCTGGGGCAGGGCAGTGGCAGATGAGCTCCCCAAAGAACCCTTCCTTGCTTAACAACTGGCCAGATAGGGCCAGGGTCCCCTGGAAATTGTGTTTCATGAGACAGAAGAAATACTTTCCAGAATCCTTGGCCAGTTGCTGGATTCTTGACAAATCAGGCCCGGCTTCTCCTTTAAGCCCCATCTGATAAAAGCGATGGTGAATGCAGGGGAGGAACTTGGGAGGGTGCAGCTCTGGGGGAAGACAAGGGGACCTGGGTCTCTGCTCACCGCAGAGGTGAGCCCAGGATTCTATAGACTGGGGAGAGCGGTGTGCACCGTCACATGTCCGTGGCAGTGGGGTCTGGTGTCCCTGGCTCAGACCTGGTCAGGCAGGGACTTCCAAAGCAATGAGGTTTTATTCCTTTTTTTTTTGGTGCCGAGGACGGAACCCAGGGCTTTCAGCTTGCTAGGCAAGCATTCTACCGCTGAGCCAAATCCCCAGCCCCCTCTAAAGCAATGAGGAAGTGTCCACCCCACTGTAGCTTCCTGCTGGACACCTGCATGCACCAGGGAAGGGCAGGGCTTGCCCAGAGGCAGCTTTTGTCCTCTGTCTTTGGGTGGCCCCCATTTCTGGCTGGTCTCAAGGTGTTTATGAACGAGAATGGGGTCTCCCTTGTGAGGACCCAGGAGAAGCACATTTTGTGTCAGGCCTCAGTAGCAGACATACCTTTATGCTGGTCCCCGGTCTCCTGACTACAATTCTATCACCTCCAGCCCTGCACACACACTTGCTGGGTGACTCGGGCTGAACTCTACCCCCTGCTGGCCTGAGACCATGGCCAGCCTTGTGCTGTTTACCTCACTCAGGGCAACGCCCACTTCTTTCCGTGTCAACCCATGACTGCCTCGGACCATCGCGAGTGGCAAGTCGTGCACCACACGTGCTCTGCGCTTTCTTTTCTTCTTCATTTTTAAATTATAGAATACATTTATTGGGGGAAAGAAAGCTCCTGTCTGACAGAGGGACAGAAGGAGAACCCGAGTGGGTTGCCCCGGGAAGCTGCCTCTTTCAGGGATTTTTAGAGTAAAACCACATGGTGAGGGGCCCGGCGGGATGGCTCAGTGGTCTAAAGCGCCTGTTTGGAGAAGCTTGGGCGGCTTCAGGGACCGCGGTTCGATCCCCGGCACCACATGCTGCGCCAGCCCTGCCCTCCGGGCAGGCTGAGCTGGCCAAGAAAATGAGTGAATAAACAAACAAGGGTTCTGAAATAAAAAAAAAAATAACAATAATAAATAAAATAAAAAATTCTTTAAAAAAAACTTAAAAAAAAAAACATATGGTGAGGCAGATCTAAGGAGGAGAGCGAGGGCGGGCACGAGGTGGGACAAAACTATGGTCAACCAATGAGATTACAAGCACCGTTGCTCAGGTAAATTGATTAAATCCAGGACCAAATGAGGCAGCGAATCATGAGGCAAGCGAGCATGAATACGGGCCAGGGGCTCTTCCTGTTGGGATTGGGTCAATGACTATTTCTGGGTCTTTCAAGGTGACTAATACCTATTTAGAATACCAATCCCTGATGTGCATCCCTAAGGCTGCCTGCGGCTGCATCCGTTTCCTCTCTTGACCTCTGGCCCATAGCAGGTGTGTCTGTCTCTTCCAAAGTCATCTTGTCTTCCCAATGGTCTCCTGGAGGGCCTGGCCCTGTCTGACTGCCTTTAATATTTCTGTCTGATTTAGCTGCTTGCGACATGAGGACAGTGGGGTACATGGAGGAAAGGCGACCAGGAGTGGCTCCCTGGGGTTCTTGGATGTGAGTCCCTCAAGCAAATGGCTCACTAAGGACAGCTGGAGGGGAAAGGTCATCCTGGGGAAAAGCCCTTGTGATGCCATAGGAGCTGGCTGGGGTAGGTGGCTGCTTAGGCAGGAGGCTGAGATATTGACAGGCTTCCCCCCCACCCCCAAAGGATGAGAAAGTTGACTAAAAGAATGGAAAGAGTGGAAACATGAGAGCAAAAGAGATCTATTAACCCCGTAGGGTGCACCCCTGGAACCTGCCGGGCCTGGGAGTTTCCTGGCACCTGGTGGAGTCTAACAATGCCCGTTCCACAGCCAAGTTAGTGGCTGACATCCTGGGAGCTTTTAACTGTCTGACTCAGGCTCACTGTGAAAATCCAAAAGAGGAAAGAGGGCCAGGGAGATAACTCAGCAGCATAAGCGTTTGCCTGGCCAGTGTAAGGTTGGTCCTGAGTTTAATCCCCAAAAGTGTTGCTGGAAGGTGGGCCCTGGGGTGTCCTCTCCAGGTTCTCTAGGGTTGAATAGAGAATGGGACAAGACACAGGAAAGGAAGGGGGAGGTTTACCCACCCACGGTGGGGAGAGATGCGCGGCAGAGCGAGTTGCGCTTTCTTTCTGACAGAGCGGAAATTCTCTCTAATTGTGTCTACTGGAAGTACACAGTGGGAAAAATTTTGAATGTCCCCAACACAAATGGTCCATGTCAGAGGTGAGAGTGCAGAAATGGCCTTGACCACACTGGACCTGATGAGTACATGTGACTGTTAGGTGCTCACTAAGGTAAACTTTTGAAAAATCATTTTTTTTTTTTTGGTCTTTTTGAGACAGGGTCTCGCTATGCAGTTCAGGCTGGTCCTGAGCTCACTTTTGTAGCCCAGGCTGGTCTCAAACTCACACCGATCCTCCTGCCTCAGCCTCCCGAGTGCTGGGATTACAGGCGTGCGCCACCACGCCCGGCTGAAAATCATTTTAGAAGATGAGAGGTTCTGGGTTCCTAAACATACCTGGGTCCCACGGATTGAGAGGCTCTCCTCTGTCTTTGCCTTCCTCTGAATACATGTTCTGTGCATTCCGTACTGCAGGACAGCTGTTCCCAAACACAACATCTCCACCGTTCTGGTTGCAAACTGAGCTGCCCAAGAACCGAATCAAATTTCCTCCTAAGGTCAGTGTGGAACCGGACCATAGAATTTGACTCAGTTCTGGTCCAACTCAGTTTGCCACCGGAGTCGTGGAGAGCATCCACTTCTTGAACCAAGGCGCCTCTGTGAATGTAATTTGCTAGAAATAATTTGCGGAAGCAGTGCCCACTCTTATGATATTCCAGTGCTCTAGCATTGATCATTTCCTCTTAAAGGTGCTGCCCTTAACCCCATCAATGAATTTCCAAATGCACCGAGGGATCAAAACTCACATTGGGAACATGAGGGTATGCGCAGAGCGACACACAGTGCGCACGGGGTGGGTGACCCCACGCTTGGAAGCCAAACTCCATGACAAAGGCGGGGCAGGGCTGGTTTCTAGTCAGCGTTGTCTCCCTTAGCTGCAGAGGGAGTCTCCTCACTGGGTGTGCCCAGGGCCTTTCTCTACGCCTGGGGAGAGGGAGAGAAAAAGGCTCAGTGTGTGTGTGTGTGTGTGTGTGTGTGTGTGTGTGTGTGACAAACAGACCCAGACAAGAGACAGAGAGACAGAGGCAGAGAGACAGAGGCAGAGAGATCGTTCTTTTTTTTTTTTTTTTGCGGAACAGGGACTCGAACTCAGGACCTTATACTTGCCAGGCAGGCACTTGTGCCCCTGAGCTATCTCCCTGGCCCCAGAAAGATTGTTCTTAGAAGGACACCAGTCCTACAGATTAGAGTCCTGCCTTTATGATCTTGGTTCCCATACCTCCCTGAAGGCCCTATCTCTTAACTCAGCTCCTCCACCCACTGCACTGTCATTGGCGCTATTCCTTTTTTCTTCCACTAGATGGCGACAGCTTCACAGAGGTTGTCGTTGAGCACATCCTGCACACCCTGAGCAGTGAGGATCTGCACCAACTGCTGACTGAAGATGTCGCCTGGGAGATCCTGGTGGAGATGACCGATCTGACCAGGTGACCGGAGTGGGAGCCCAGCAAGGCCGTCCAGATGCCAGCTGGACTGGGGCTCTCAGGGGCAGACACGGCTCCTCTGGGTGGCTCCTGTGGTTGGGCTTCAGGGTGCTCTGTCTCCATAGTGCCTTGGGGACATGATCTCCCCATCACTCCCTGGCAGTGAGTGGCAGCAGGGTGAAGGGACATGGTACCCACTCAGGCAGGATTTCTGCTGCCACCTGCAAGTTATGTGGCCTTTGCTGGTCCTTCACCACGCTGTGCCTTAGTTTCTTCCTTCATTGAGTTTCCTCTTAGGAAAAAATAGGATAATGGGTGAAAGTTCATAGACAGCAGCTGCCACACAGGAGGGCTGGAGCGAGGGTCACTGGGACAGGGAGGGAGGAAGAGAGCAGGTCAAAGCCCCTCCTTGCATAGACATAGAACTTGTCAATTGTGTCTGGGCTTTTGGCTCAGGCTGTTTATCTTTTCGTCTGAGCAAATGCACCACATAACAGGACACTTGTTTTATGCTACTAGAGAAAGTCACTTGCTGTGTTTTGCATAGTTCAGGCTGCCCTTGAACTCCTATGGGCCCAGGCTGGCATGAGACTTGCCCTGCTCCTGCTCCTGCTGCAGGCTCCTGAGTGCTGGAAGAGCTGCTGTGTACCAGCATGCTGGGCCTGGATGCCTGGAGGCCTCACTGGAGCAGGAGACAGCTGGGTGGACCCTGGCTGCCCGTCAGCTGCAGGGCTGCAGGCTCATGGCTGGGAGAAGTGGCTGTGATACGTGCAGTGGGAGCAGCTATCCAATCTGTAGGACCTTGGAGAGCTGGGAGTCATGGGGGAGCACAGCTTCCCAGAGGCCTCTAGGAACCTGTGATAGGGCAGAGCCAGGGCTGCAGGTAGAGCAGACATGGTCTGGGACAGAGCAGTAGTAGCAAGCGTGGGGCTGCAGGGCTGAACAGAGTGAGAGAAGGGGGGGGGGTGCCAAAGGCTCAAAGCATGGGGAGGTCCTGGAGAGCAGAGGATGCAGTTAGTGAGGACTTGCTCCCTGTCCTTTCTGGGACCCCGCCCAGGTAGCTCCGAGGGCTGTGGTGGTGGGTGCTTGTGTCCCTCACACCTGCTGGCCACTGAGGCACTCTCCCCTATCACTGGGGACCCTCCTCTTCCATTCACACAGAGTATCCCTGAGCTCGGGAAGACAGTGGCTTAGTGACAGATCCCTTAGAGAAAATGGTTGGCAGCCAGCTTTGTGTAGTTTGCAAGTCCTAGGACACTGTTTCAGGGATCTCAGGCTCTAGGTTCAGAGATGGCTCTGTAGGTGTCCCCATTCTCTGAACACGGCCTTTGCACAAACTCATGACAAGTGTCATTGGCTAGGGTGTCCTTTTGGCTCATGATGTCAACAGCAAGGGCCTGGTCCTACGTTTGGGTGTGTCCATGAGCTGTAGGGTGGAGAGAGGATGGAGTCAGGGTAAATGGCCAGGTCTCTTCCTTCTCAGTCAGCTCTGGCAGCAGCTGGAACCATCGACCTTCAGCTCAAAGTGCAAAGGGCACCAGACTTCGGAATGTAGTCTGAACTTCCTGATCTCTTTTGCCTGAGATGGCTTACTTTCTGAAAGACCTTATTACCCAGACTTAATCAAATTGTGAAGTCCAAAGGCACAGTCTCCAAGACCAGCCTTATTTCTGACACCAGAAAAAATTCCGACAACACCCAAAAATCCATAGAGGGGTGATAATTCACTACAGAGACTCAGAGAATCACTGAAGATATTGTTTCGCAGGGACAGACCCAGGGTAAAATCTGTCATGGAAAGGGGTACAAGATGCTAGAACAGGACAGGTTTCAAGTACGAAGCTTCATTTTCTGCAGGACGCAGTGTGTGCCCAGATGTGACGTGTGACAGTTCACAAAGGGCTGCGGTTCTTCAAGGCTCAGCCTGTGAAGGAAACACTGCCCTGAGGCACAGCCGAGCAGGCGCTGACGCACTGAGAAGCCAAGGTCAAAGCCTCCTTGGGTAGAGGTTCCACAGGTCCCAACTACACTGTGGTCCTGCCGTGTTCTGCAGACTTCAGGGCTGACCTGGAGCTGCCATCTGCTCCCACAGGGAGCAGTTAGCCTGCAGTTACTCCAGAAGTCAGAAATGATCCCAGAGCCCCTGTCATCCATCACCTTGTGAGGATGAGCATGCATTACAGGAAATTACTGGGGAAAAGAACATTTATCTTACAGATGTTTTCTGATTTTGAAATATTTGCTGATACATTAAGAGATAGCTTGGGAATGTGACTTAGAGCAAAACATGAGGCGTGCAGGTTTCTCTCAAGTTTTCTATTTTGGTGTTTTTCACATTTATCTTTTTGGAGTAGGGTCATTCAGCTACTGTTGTCCCCAGGCAAACGCAGACACTCCTAGCAGTCAGGACATTCCTGGAGCCTCCAGGTCACTCCCTAGTAGCTGAGGGCAAAGGGCAAACTGCCCTTTTTTGAGGTGACCTCCTCTCCATGCATTGAGAGTCTCTGACCTATGGCTCTCACCCCTTGTTCCACTGCTTTGCATGCGTCTGCACAGTTCCTGCTCCACAGATGCTTTGCCCATCCCAGCACTGACCTCACATGAGGTGCTGCTTCATCCAATACCCACCATTCAAGTGCAGTGAAGGGGCTGGAGATAGCTCCGTGTAGCAAATGCAAGGTTGTGTGTTTGAACCCTGGTCCTGAAAAAGAAAACAAACAAACAAAAAAAGCAATGGAAAGGCTGCACAGCTGCACAGCCACAGAACTCTTTATGAAACAATGGCGTCCAAAATCATGTTTCCATCTGAAAGAAAAATTCCGTGCATCTGAGCAATGGTTTTCCACTTGACCGTAATGAGCCGCTGTTAAGTATGCAGGGCGGGTCTTACAGAGCCCATTATCCAACCAGACCAGCTGCCTTTCCTTACCCGTGACCTTTCCTGTTCCAGGGAGGAGGCGGATCCCGTGCGTGAGGCTCTGATTGAGCTGATTGAGTTTGGAGCAGATGGTGATGAAGACCTTCTGGTGAGGGAGAGGTTCTTGAGTTCATTTCCTCACGTGAAAAGGGAGCTGGAGGAGGGCATAGCCAAGCTCTACGCCCTTGCAGAGAAGGTTGACAAGGTGCACAAGGACTGCACCATCACCAACGTGGTGGCTGGCTCCAGCGGTGCTGTCTCTGGCATCCTCACTATCCTTGGTCTGGCTCTGGCCCCTGTGACAGCTGGTGGCAGTCTGGCCTTGTCGGCCACTGGGATTGGGCTGGGAGCAGTGGCTGCTGTGACTGGTGTTTCTGCCAGCATCGTAGACCTCTCATGCAAGTCGTCTGCAAAAGCTGAAGCCAAGCGCATACAGTCGAGCAGAGTGGACACAGCGAAGAAGGATGGGCAATGTGTGGATCAGGCCATTCCCAAAGTTGTTTCTATAACCAAGAAGTTTATGCAAGCCTCCCAAGACATTGATAAAAATATCCGTGCTATGAAGGTGGCCAGTTCCAACCCTCGTTTATTAGCCAATGCCAAGCGCCTCATGAGAACTGGAAAAATCTCAGCCAAACACAGTAAGCAAGTGCAGAGAAGCTTTGGAGGCACGGTTCTGTCCATGTCCAAACGTGCCCGGGTCGCAGGGGCAGCAAGTGCAGGTGTCTTCCTTCTGATGGATGTGTACAGCCTTGTGCAAGACTCAGTGCATTTGCACACGGGAGCCAAGACAGAGGAGGCTGCAGAGCTGCGGCAGCAGGCTCAGGATCTGGAGAAGAAGTTGGAGGAGCTGATCCAGATCCATGAGAGTCTGCTGCAGGACCTGACTAAGTGACACTGTCCCCAAGCAATGCAGAACTCAGGGCAGAATTGCACTCCTAAACACATGGACAAAGGTGGGAAGTGCTGTAGATGGGAAAAGAGGGTGAGATCAGGCTTATGCCACTGGGTGTTATGGAATTTTACCTTTCCTTGACTGCGCACAGCCGAGGAGGTGCCGATGCAGAGGAAGTGGATTACAGAGAAGACAGGGCCCTGGGGTCTGGCCAAAAAGTGTGGGAAATAGGAGGAAATATAATTTCAGTGGCCACCATCAGAACTATTGGGCTATGGGAGAAAATACCAAGGCCTCATCTCCCACCGTTCATACAGTTTGACATCCACAGTTTACCCTCCATGGCCTGTATATGTTTCAGTTTATCCTCCGTGGCCTGTATATGTTTCAAGTGTCAATAAATGTTTATCTCTGTCAGGTGGTGAGTTCATGATTGATAGGTTCTGGCCCTAGTAGGAATTGCTGAATTATTAGGGTGGTCATCTAACATGGAGGAAGCTCTTAAAACAACAGCTTGTCTTTCCAAAGACTACGTTCTCCTTCTCCGGCCAGTGAGATGGCTCAGTGGTCTAAAGTGCCTGCGGAGCAAACTTAAAGCAAGCGCTGCGACTGCTCCTGGATCCCTGGCACCACATGATGCGCACCCCCACCCCAGGGTGCCTGAGCCAGCCATAATACAAACAAGTAAATGAGGTTAAAGAGAAACAAATAAAAAAAATCTTTTTTTAAAAAAAAATAATTTATTATTATTATTTTTTTTTCTTGTTTCACAACCTTTGTTTGTTTATTCACTCATTTTTATGGCCGGCTCAGCCCACCCTGAGGGCAGGGCTGGTGCAGCATGTGGTGCCAGGGATCGAACCGCGGTCCCTGAAGTCGCCCAGGCTTTCCCAAGCAGGCGCCCTAGATCACTGAGCCATCCCGCCGGGCCCCAAAAAAATCTTAAAAAAAAAAGACTACATTCTCCTCCCCACCTAGTCCTGGATACAATTTCCTCTCACCTTTCCCATACACACAGGAGAGACACTAATCAGCTCCTTGCATGTAATTAACACTGTCCCTCCAACTTCCCCCTTAGCAAAACTCCATAAAATTCTCAGCCTCCTTTATCTCAGATCAGAGGGTCCTCCCCCGCCTTTCTTTGGATTCTCTCTGTGCCATTAGTGTTAATAAAGGCTTCTTTAAAAAAAAAAAAAAAAAAAAAAAAAAAAAAAAGGCTTCTTTTATCTTTCCTATCTCTTTACACTGTCAGAAACCTAATGACCATAGTGACATTGATGTTGTTGGTGGTGGTATTGGTGCTGTTGTTGGGGGTGACTGCAGTGACGGTGGTGGTGGTGGTGACCGTGGTGCCGGGTGGTGGACTGTGGTGACAGTAGGGTTGGCGGAGCTCTTCATACATGGCCGGCTCAGCAGAATCAAGGAACTATCAAGGAAGCTGGTGCTGTGTGCAGAAAACCCAGCAAAGCCTGAAGAGAATCCGCCTCTGAATCTTCCTTTCCTTGTCTTTTAGGGAAGGGAATGTGGGATGAGAGGTATCTCTCAGATCTATCTCTCCTTCCTGTTTGTTTCAGGGAAACTTGGATGCAAATTAACCAATTTCCATAGGCATAAGTTATGAGGCCAAAGAAAAAGGGTCCACGATTATAGGCAAGTACTTATTCCACTGAGCTATCTTCCTAGTCCCAACAGGGGAATCTAATTTTTATTGGGAACCCAGGGACAGGGTTCCTGTCAAGGGTAGCAGCAAGCCCACTGCATTCTACTAGGGTCAGAGGGAGGTGCTTACACGATAGTCAGGACAGAGAAGCCTTCACCGGAAGATGACTATACCTTGTCTGTCCTCAACCAAACAGCACAGACTTGAGAAGGTACGTTCTGGCACTGCTATTGCTACGATCTGAGAGTAAAGTCTCACATGCTACTCTGATGGATGCGTGTATCTACAGTACGCTAGAAAACTGGGGAGGGAAAAGAGGCGAGCGTTACTTAGGAGGGATCACACTGGTTACATTCAAGATACCTGTGGTCAGGCCAAAGTGGTCCCCATGGTGACACACTGGGCCTTTTCTGTCCTGACTGGCTGCCTCCCCTGTGAGCCACTTGCCTGATTTCCTCATGAACCTTCTCCCGGGGTCTCAGTGAGTGTTCCTGCCCGCATACTTGTCTCTCCAGCTGCTGCTGCAAGAAGGCTGTGGCAGGACTTGAGTGACGCCTCCCTTACATGGCTGTGGTATTGAGACTGAAGGTGAACGGGCAGCTGCATATGCTGACCCTGAAGGTAGTGGGTTCTCTGCTGTGCCCCCCAGTAGTGGAGGTCCTATCCTTCGGTAATTTTTTTTTTTTTACCATCCACTAGCTACCTGTCTTGGAAGAGAAGGGATAAGAACAGACTTAAGAGAGGGTTGGGGTCTCCCTAGGGGAAAACCACAGAAAGAAAACTAAACCAGTCCTTAAATTGGTCCTTCTCAGCTTGAGGCCATTGGCTCAGAGAAAGAGGCACAGGGAGAGAAACAGACAGACAGACAGACAGACAGAAAGACAGAGATAGATCAGAGAGACAGACACAGACAGAGGCGTACTTTCCCCACAAAACATTACTGCTTGGTCATCCTTTTAGACTTTGCCAAGTATATTATTGGCTGTCATAGGGATTAGCAGTACTTTCCACATTCTCATGTCCTATTCAGTGCACTGACAGAATAATTGGTGAATGTGACAGATCCTCATCTATGTAGAGCAAAAATAAGAAAAAGGGGAAAGAGATGCCTGGAAGATCTAATGTATACCCTTAGATCACAGCACACTGACACTGGAAATCAAATGCAAGAGAAACCACGGAAAATCTTCCAACACCTGGACATTGAATAACACACTTATGAATACTGCTTTGGTCAGAGATTAAAAAAAATGGAGGAAGAAATAAGCAACTTCTTGGATGAAAGAATCACGCCAGTACAACATGCCTGAACCTACAGCACACAACAAAAACAGTCCTAAGGGGAAGGTTTGTTGCTGAAAATGCTCGTGTCCAGGACAGGTAGAGTATGCTCAGATACATAACACGGTCATGCACTTCAAGATTCTAGAAAAACACGAACAGCCCAACCCCAAAGGGAACGCAAGGAAGGAAGTCATAGACGGGAGCTGAGCTTAGTGAGATACATAGGCTGTATGAAGGCAAGACCAGATTATTCAAAAGAATCAAGAAAATATACAAACCTCTTGGAAAATGAACTAAAAGAGGCAAAAATGAACCCCTGGAGTGAAACTGAAAATGTCAAAGGTGAAATCACAACAGACAACACCGAATTCCAGACAGTCGCTGATATGCACAATCCACTAAACTTTTTAACATCCAGCTCCATGAACAGGGGCTGTATGAAACAGCGCCCTCCTAGTGGGCTTAGATTTCAACATAGAAGATTTATAAAGCAGCCGCTAATATTTTTAGGATTTTTCTCCCTGCTGACCTGATACTGAGTCTGTGCAGACGACATCAGTCCTATCTAGGGCACTCGTTTCTGAGGCTGAGGTAGAGGATCTTGGCGGCTGCAGAGCTTGGATCTACTTGTGCGCGCTGCACCCCCGCTCCACCAGCCCCGCGCTCAGGCCCTACCGAAGCTCAAGGGCTCAGTCGCGGCTGTGCCCGGAGAGATGTCCGGGAACAGCTGAACTCTGACTGTGCCGTCCAGCTCAGGAGAACTGGAAACAAACTGAGTACTCCGGTTGTGCCCCGGAGGCCGTGGAGGTTCTTGCAGATGCCTGGGAAGAAGGCGCGGAAGAGTGAGCAGCCAGTTCCGACGTGGGCGCCGCGAGCTGAAAGTTGAGTGTGCTGCTCAGTTCAGGAAAACTGGAGATAAACTGCATTTCCGGCAGAAATTTATGAATTTGATTTCCATCTCTGGGACTGAATGCCTTGTGACAAATAGCTAGTCCTTCCGAGGGGCACTGCGTATGAGCGGAATGGACACAGCACCTGTCCAGGCCAGCTAGTTGAGACCCGATTTGGTAAACACTAGGCTACTGGGGAAAGAAGAAGGTATTGGTGTTCGTTCTGGGGCAGAGACCTTCCAGTGAGCTGGAAAAGCAGTGTGCCCAGCCTGAGTGGGCTTCTGCACTCCTGTGCTTGATTTCTGACGTACTATTGGGGTACTGGACAAAGCAAAGAGATAAATTGCTCTGTCATGCAATTCTCTTGTCCTTTAAACCTTGATGGTGGTGTGATATCTACGTCCTCCCGGAAGCTGGTGCTGGGGTTGATTTTTTTTTTTTTTTTTTTTCTGGAACCAGGTTTCAAACTCACAACCTTGCACTTGCCAGACAGGCACTTGTGCCATGGAAGCTATCTCCCCAGCCCCTGGGATTGATTTTGATTTACATAATTTGATAGAATTGTAAGCCAATGAGTTTGATAAGCCCAGTGTCCTTCACCCATCTTCCTCACTACAATATGTAACCCCTATTGCTGGGTCTGTGAAAAATATAATCTAGCTGCCTAGAACGCCCATCCTCGCTATACTCTAGAAACTGGAAAATGTTAGCCAGGGTCCCAACTGACCTATGGAAATACAAGCTAAAGTCAGAGAGGTTTTTCTTCTCCCTTTGTGACCATGTTACTGGGGTTCTGACCAGAGGATTGAATATGGGCCCTAAGTATGTAGATTTGTTCAACTGCTCACTATAAACAGTATGAGAAAACTTCCTCCACCAATGGATTTTATTGGCATATTTACTAAAACCTTTTTCTTTCTAGGTTTTTTTTTATTTTGGTGATACCAGGGATTGAAATCTTAATATCCAGAATCTTACATCAACAATAAGCAGCAGCTAGGTGAACCTTTGTACTTAGAAAAACAGTGATATTTGCAAGTTACCAATAATGGGTCAGAAAATGTACAGGAAATGTTAAAGCATTGTTTTAAAGGAGACTTCAGGCTCTACTGTTATTTTAGTCTGAAATGCTAATGTTAAAATTTTTACATCTTAAGATCTTAGAATTGGCTGAGGTTCTACTGAAGACCATAATTCCACTTTTACTCTAGGTCATAGAGTGAAGCAGTATGACAGCTTGTTGAGCTTGAGAGGTGTTTGATAAATAGATGGTGAAGTCTTATTCCTTGTTCTTTTCTCAACCTAAGAAATTGGAGGACTTTGAAGTCTCAGAAAGATGCATTAAAGTTAAGATAAAAACATCACAAAACAATGTTAAATTACTCATCATAATCTGTAAATATGAGGCTGTGTATTGTGAAGAAAAACTCCGTTCAGAAATTCCAGAACATTATCATGAACATCATCAAAAGTGGCTTGGAACAGCTTTTCAGTTTTGGAAAGGCATTTCCAGACTAGCAGAGAGGATTCTCTAGCAGAAATTCCTTTGTGAGGCCAAGTTCCAATTTTATAATCTTAACTCAAATGATATATCATTAGAAAAAGAGTTTTAAAGTGAAAGCCATGCAGTTGAAAAACATACTGCTGAAATTACATAGTTATGAAATTGTGGGTCACCAGTAAAAATGATTAAAGGAGCATTAACTAACCACAAGGGAGCATCATACATACTCCTCAGATTCCAGTAGGAAGACGAGTCTTAAGTAGTAACAAGCACTTTCAGTCATTAAAATTTTTCTCTCAGATGGCTGTAACTTTTGGAGATTCAAGTTTTAAAACTTAACTAAAGAGACTCCACAACACCCTTGCTCTCAAAATCTGTAATTTTTCCAAAGCCTCTGCAAATATTGCTGTCATTTGCTAGCAAAGGTTTAAGAATATATTAGTTCTAATACACATGAGAGGAGACAAAATGCAGCCTAAAACAGCAGCAAATTTGAGTTTATCATGAATGGAAGACATGGAAAGTTAATTTTTAAAATAGGACATATTATCAGAGTAGCAAAAATAAGAGGATGGGAACAATTAGTTTTTCTGAATCTGTGCCACAAGAGACCTGTGTTCTTCCATAAATTTGTCACCCACGGGCACCGGGCTGTAGGTCACGGCCTGGGGCTTGCCCGGCTCATCAGCTATGTTGAGAATGTCGTTAGCCATGCTGTCTTCCATGGGCACATGTGACACTGCCCAAGACTTGTTTGCTGCTGTCATCTGTAGATGACAAACAGAGCAATTTCTGCATTGGTCGCTCCATTGAGCAATACATTTCTGGCAAAAGCCATGAGCATAAATAAGGCAGGGTGAAGTCAGCCTGTCCACCCATGCAGGGACAGTACTCCTCCTCATTGGTCAGTGGCTTCGCCCTTTCCCATCTGAGGCCAGCCTGACGAGATCTTACAGAGGCTGAGTTTTCGTCAGGTTCTTTGGAGCTGGAGCTCTGAGTCAACATTGCTGCTGCTTGACTTGTGATATCTCTAGAAAGCTGAGTGAACTGGAACAAATTCATAGTCCATGATGCATCTATGGTGCCATGCTTTTGTCAGCCTTGGTACAGACCATCTGTCTCAGTTACTCTTCTCTCATTGCTGGGACAAATACCCGACACCCAAAATGAAGGAAGGAAAGGTTTATGCAGCTCACAGTAACTGGAGGGTTAAGTCCATACTTGGTTGGTCCAAGGCTGAGTGGAACAGGGCAGGGAGCATCCAGTTCATGGGAGATTTGTTCAACATGCTCAGTGACTCCTTCTCGGCTTTTGTCCTCCTCTCAGACTTGGTACGCATGCTAGGAGGGCTTTGGCCTCACGCCCCTCTTGGGGCGTGATTGTCTCCCCTCAACCCCCCCTTTTATTTGTCTTTTTGTCACACTGTGGGCAACTCCTCTTCAATACCCTCTTAGAGCTATTCTTCTCTCCTACTGTGTCTTAAGTCTGTCCTTAGGGGCCCCTTAGGCTTCTCTGACCTCATACATAAGTGGATGTATCTTGAACATATACTCATAAGTGAAATAAACCAGACCTACATGTGTAAATATATTGTCTCACTAGTGAAAGAACACAAAAGAAGAAATAAAAATGGGAAGGTATAACACAGCTGAATGGAAATCAAGAACTTAAGGATTAAACAATGAAGAGCCAGCAAGCAGAAAAGTTAAGAAACGTGGTGGGGACAAAACCATACACTTATATACACAGGATGAATTAGATAATGGTCCTACGAATCTCAGACAGGTTTTTGACACTCAGAGTAGCAATGTGTAAGACTAAAACCATGCTTAGAATGTTTGTCATTCTGGTCTTTTTTTTTTTTTTTTTGGTGGGACCAGGGTTCAAACTCACGACCTCGCACTTGCCAGGCAGGCACTTGTGCCATGGAGCTATCTCCCTGGCCCCAATTCTGGTCTTTTAGATGTGTGCTGCTTCTAATATAATTTCAATTATTTCTATACATTCTCTATAGTAAATGTTTGTTTTAAAAGAAAACAAGAAAAGGGTAATTAGAGAGAATATGAGACAGGGAAAAATGCCATAGGATTGACCTGCTACAATTTAGTATATGCTTAGATTTCTAAATTTCTGTGTAAAAAGGTGTAACAGTTTTTAAAATTACAGTTTATAGGGAGTTATTAGAATATCAATGATTGGGGCCTGGCAGGATGGCTCAGTGGTCTAAGGTGCCTGCTTAGGAATGCTTGGGCAGCTTCAGGGACCGTGGTTTGATCCCCCGCACCACATGCTGCGCAAGCTCTGCCCTCAGGGCAGGCTGAGCCGGCCATAAAAATAAACAAACAAACAAAAGTTCTGAAACAAGAAAAAAATAAAATAAAATAAAAATTTAAAAAAAGAATATGAATGATTTACAGAAAATACCACTTCCATATTAAGTTTAAGGCATTTAGTATTCAGAAAGACAGTGATGTTAAGTTCAATTGCCTATGTTATAGAGTAATAGTATCACTAAACTTCTCTTCTGGAGGGCTAAGAACTTAAGCTTGCAGACCAAAAGTTAGAGAAAAAGAAGGGCTAAAAGGGTAGCTGATATTTTGGCCCTAGGCCTTCAAGATCAATGAGGGCTCAGGACATAAGAGAACCTGTACTGTAACATCCTATAACTCAGTGGTGTCCTAAATTTTCTGTTCAAGGAGATTATGGGGCCAGAGAGGAAAGGGATTGATGAGGTATAGTGGGCCTAAGGAGAGTCACCTAGAGAGAAAACATTCTCTCAGGCTCTCACAGAGAAAAAAACTGGGCAATGGCCCATGACTCATCCAGTGTCAACTGACACTGACAAAAGTTCTACAAAATGCATAGTTTCAAGGTGAACCCTGAGGTGATTTGACTGACCTTGTCAGCTACAAAAGTTACATGTTTTGTTACATAGGTCTTGCTTTAGCTTGGCCTTAACCACCCAGCAGAAAAGAATATCCACGAGGCATAAAAAGTAAAGCCAGATTAGTATGCTGAGCTGTAAAAGGTTCTAGTCAAAAGCTTCTGACATAGCCAGTTCTGCCAATAACCCACTACTATTAGGGAATTTTGTACTACATATACAACTACTTTTTGTTAGTTGAATGAGAAATATTTGTACCAATAGTGCTTTAAAAAGTTATCATATCTGCATCTTATGCTTGGAACAACTACTATGAAGACTACAATGTGTATTGTATTAATTATTGTGGCTGTCCTAGTAACATCTTGTGAAACTCTCTCATTGTTATTTATTGTGAAAAGTAGTAAAAAATGAAAAAAAAAAGATTTTAAAAAATGTGTCCTGTGTTATATTGTTCCTTTTTCAAAATCCATGAGACAAAATCTTCCTAAAACATTTTGTTACTTAATTTTTTTTCTTGTTTCAGAACTTTTGTTTGTTTGTTTATTTATTTTTATGGCAGGCTCAGCCTTCCCTGAGGGCAAAGCTGATAGCAGCATGTTGTGCTGGGGATCGGGGATCGAACCTTGGTCCCTGCAGCCACCTAAGCTTTCCTAAGCAGGTGCTTTAGACCACTGAGCCATCCTGCCAGGCCCCATTTTGTTACTTAAAAGTTTATGCTTTAGCCTTTTAAATCCCCGCCCCCAACAAACTGAGACCAACTCACAAAAATCCCAAAGGCCTTGTCTTAAAGCAGCTCAAGAAATGCAAACCCAAAATTAGCACACAAGAAAATGCACATTGGCTCAGAAGCCCAGCATTGGCTCATAAGAAGACTTGAGGACAAGCCCAGAGATTCCTTGAAAACATTCAATTTTCCATTTTATTCAAAGAGACAAAGACAGACACTGCCTCAAATAACAAAGCACTGCTTGTTCCCATTGCTCTAGGGACAAAAGGCAGTGGTTGAAGCCCCCAGGGCAGATCTTGATGAGGATGCCAGCCACCTGTGGTCACTGGATCCTGGGGTCACCTGGCCAGAGGCTGAACCTTGGCTGCACCTTTCTGGATTTGTTTCCTACCTGCTCTCACAAGTAGGAGAAAAACCTGCAAAAATGGAAATATGAATTTATTCACAAGTTGGCCAAATGTTGAGGGCACCTTATGCATCTTCACCTAAGTCACAGAGGCACCCCAATATATGAGAAGCAAAGCAGAGGAGCCCAGAAGTGCCCAAGGATCAGTTCTGCTATGCTTTCTCCCACCTGTAGAAAAAAGTTGACAGTTTGGTTCCATTAAAATTTCCTTGGTGTTAGAGCCAGGAAAGGTAGCTCTTAGCTTTAAAAATCCCCATTTTTTTTTTTTTTTTTTTTGCAAGACCAAGATTCGAACTCATGACCTTGAACTTGCCAGGCAGGCACTTGAGCCACAGAGCTATCTATCTCCCAGCCCCTAAAAATCCCAATTTTTAAATCTCTGTTTCAGTTAATTTTAAACCTACAATAGTGGAACCCAGGGATTTACATATGGTTGGAAATTGTACACCAGTCCACAGTTTGGGCACTTCCTCTGGCCAGACTACTATCATCACTGAGGAGCCTAAGGTCCAGGGAAACAGACAGGGTGAGTCACACTCATGAGCCAGGCTGGGCCTCCTCTGTCATCCTGGCCTCCCTTCCTCCAAAGACTCTGGTCTGTCCTGCAGCTCAAGCTTCAGAACTGGGTGCCAAGCAGAGACAAGGTAGCATGAGGGCTTTCTTCTGGCCATTGCTCACTACATTTGGGGCTTGGCAGAGCAAGTTGACTGCTTCTGATTTCCTTGTGGGAATCAGGCTCTGCAAGGCGAGCTTCCCTGAGCTGGATCCTGTGTCTGTCCTGTGGAAATACACGAGAACCTGTGCCTGACTCAAGGGCCACATTTTCTGGAAAGAACAGAGGAAACTAAGACAAGGTATAAAGGGACAAGGACCAGTCAGTGAGTGATTGTAAGAGCACTGATTGACAGAATGAAGAGAAAAGGAGTAAAAGTGCCTATAAATTAATATCCTGACAAGAGGCTATGTCACTCTCCAGGGAAAAACTAAAGTGAAACTTAAAATGATGACTCACAGTTTCTGAAGGGAAGAAAAAGGACTAGCCTTAGTGGTAGCATATCGGGAGGAGAACTGGAAATGCCAGGGTGACAAGGACAGTGCTAATTCCTAAGGCAGCCAATTTTTCGAAACAAAGCCATTTAGGGTAAATTCAACCTCGAAGATCCCCAGATGACTCATGTGTCGTCACATTCTGAGCCAAGCTCGGGGACAGTATAAAAGGCCTGGGAGCAGGCATGAGAGTCACAGCTTCCCTGAGCAGAGCCGGCAGCATGGCTCAGTTTTATGAGCTGATCGTCCGCATTCCCAGCGACATGGAGCAACATCTTCCTAAGATTCCAGATAGCTTTGTTGCTTGGATTGCTACCAACCAGTGGACTCTGCCAGAGGACAGTGACTTAGTTTTGAGTGAAATTGAGCAAGCTCAACTGACCATCGCCAACAAAGTCCAACTGGAAATCCTTGAGGAATGGAAAGAAATTACAAAAATAAACCCCAAATTCTTCGTTCAGTTTGAAAAAGGGACAGATTTTTTCCATCTTCACATTTTGATTGAAACTACCAATATGAAGAGCATGGTTCTTGGACGTTATCTGAAGCAAATTAAAACCAAAGTCGTAAATTTGGTGTATGAGAATGTGGAACCCACAATTCCACAGTGGATGGCGGCCACCAAGACTTCGCAAGTGGGAGGAGCCAATAAGGTTCGGGGTCAGACTTATATTCCTGCCTACCTTCTGGGAAAGAACCAACCAGAATTGCAGTGGGCGTGGACCAACATTGAAGAGTACAGAAAAGTGGCTCTGAATCTCTCAGAACGCAAGAAGCTAGTGGAGGAGCACCAGACCAAGGTAAGGCTAACTTTCTCTCAAGCGAGCGCTTCTGGCATTTCTAATCCAGTGATCAGAACTAGGTGTACCCAACACTATATGAAGATTGTCAGGTGGCTCGTAGAGAAGAGCATTACCTCAGAAAAACAATGGATGGAAGAAAATGAAGAATCTTTCCTGAGCTTCAGTGCGACAAGCAACACCAGGAGTCAAATCCGAGCGGCTTTGGAGAACGCCATGCAGAAAATAAGTCTGACTAAGACGGCTAAAGATTATCTTATAGGGTCATCGCCCCCCCCCCCCGGAAGACATGACCTCAAATCGGATCTACCAAATCTTCCAGATGAATGGCTATGATCCGCTTTATGCTGGCAGCATACTGGTTGGATGGTGTAGCTGCCAGTTTGGAAAACGAAACACCGTCTGGTTATTTGGCCCCGCGACCACAGGAAAGACTAACATGGCAGAGGCCATTGCCCATACTGTGCCTGTCTATGGCTGTGTCAACTGGACGAATGAGAACTTTCCCTTCAATGACTGCCATGATAAAATGATTATCTGGTGGGAAGAGGGGAAGATGACATCCAAGGTGGTGGAATCGGCCAAGGCCATTCTCGGGGGCAGCAATGGTCGTGTGGATAAGAAAGGCAAATCTTCTGCCGAAGTGAAACAAACTCCTGTCATCGTGACCAGCAACACTGATATGTGTATTGTGGCTGATGGACTTTCAACCGAACGGGAGCACCAGAAGCCTCTCCAAGACCGGATATTCAAATTTGAACTGACGCATCCTCTGAAATTGGACTTCGGCAAAATCACCAAACAGGAGGTCAAAGACTTTTTCAGGTGGGCTTCTGATCACAGGAGGGCAGTGACTGAGGAATTCTTGGTCAGGAAGATGAACTCTAGGAAGAGACCAGCCCCTTCTGGGGATGGAGAAGCTACCAGGCCTGTGGTAAAGGTGTGCCCTCTATGTGGACACAATTATTTCTTTGACCCACATACACCCCCTGGTCCTGTGTCGTCACTACATTCTGGGGACAGCTGACCAGAGGCCTAAATCTGGGCTGAAGGTCTCTGGATTTGTCTTTCTGCCTGCCCTATCTGCTATCAGACGTATGAGATGAGCTCATAATAATGGAAATAGGAATTTATTCCCCATTTGGTCAGATGTTGAGGGCATCCCATCCACGTTCTTCTGAGGCACAGAAGCACCCTGATGTAGAACAGGAGAAGAAGAAAAGCCAGGAAATATGAAAGGCAGTTCAGAGGCAGCTGTCTCTCCCTTCACAAACAAGGTAGGCACAGGTTTAGCTTCAAAATCCTAGGGTTTAAATCTTTGTTTCAGCATCTTAATTTTAAGCATGTAACACTGGAACCTGGGGATTCCAATATGTTTGGAAATTGTCCACTAGCTCATGGTTTGGACACTTCCTCTGGCCAGGCTGCTATTGTCACTGAGGAGCCTAAGGTCCAGGGAAACAGACAGGGTGAGTCACACTCATGAGCCAGGCTGGGCCTCCTCTGTCATCCTGGCCTCCCTTCCTCCAAAGACTCTGGTCTGTCCTGCAGCTCAAGTTTCAGAACTGGGTGCCAAGCAGAGACGAGGCAGCATGAGGGCTTTCTTCTGGCCATTGCTCACTACATTTGAGGCTTGGCAGAGCAAGTTGACTGCTTCTGATTTCCTTGAGGGAATCAGGCTCTGCAAGGCGAGCTTCCCTGAGCCGGATCCTGTGTCTGTCCTGTGGAAATACACGAGAACCTGTGCCTGACTCAAGGGCCACACTTTCTTGGAAGAACGGAGGAAACTAGACACAGTATAAAGAGGTGAGTGAGTGAGTGGGAAGAACGGTGTTATGGTTTATGTCTAGTTGTCCCCCCAAAGCCTCATGGAGTCACTGGGCGGGGACCTCTAGAGTTTGAGACTTGATCCATGATCCCTGGGATTATAGGTTTTAGTACTGATGGGATTATGGGTGGAAGTACTTCTGGGATTATGGGTGTAGCCTAGGGCGGGAGCTAAGGCGGAGAGCCTGAATGTAATATAAAGA
>PVJA010007879.1:0-66703 GCA_004027025.1 Myocastor coypus | reverse complement strand
CCAGCCCGCAGCATCTTTTTTTCCTGTATGTATTGCCAGCGCTTGTTTGCAGTACATGCTGATAGCACTCTGGGTGGGGAGCTGGCCCTCATGCATAATGCATCTTCATCCTCTTTTTTATCCTCTCCCCTCCCCCATCTTTTGGTTCCTTTCTGTTCTGAAAAAGCTACATCTCACTTGTACCTATTGTCTATCCTTTTTTTTTGCTCTTTACTAATATTTCTGGCTTCTCCTATAAGAGCTTGTGTATCCTGTTTATTTCGCTAACCATTATGGTTTCTAGTTGCATCCACCTTCCTACAAATGATGCAAGTTTACCTTTATTATAGAGCAGAACTCCACCTGCTTAAAGACTATATTTTCTTTATCCATGCATCTTGTGTTGGACCTATAGATAGGTAAATAAATAAATAAACAAATGGGACTGACACATGGTGCCATTTGGATGAGTCTCAAAAACATCTGCTAAATGATAGAAGCTAGGCTCTGAAGGCCAAATACTGTATGAATAAATTTCTGGGCTGGGGAGATAGCTCAGTAGAATAAGCACTTGCCTGGCAAGCCCAAGGGCCTGAGTTCAATCCCCGGTTCAGGGGGTGGGGAGAATCTCTTCCCAGATTTAGCTGTTACAGATCACACTGCCAGAAACATGAGTGTGCATGTACCACTGTAATATGATATTTTTAACTCTACTGGGGAGACACCTCGAAGGGAACTAGCTGGACTGACTGAATGAAATTTTATTTATTTATTTATATTTGGAGATATCTATCTATCTATCTATCAGAACTAGGTTATTTATATGTTCTTGTCAAGTTAACTAGCATACAGATTAATAGCCAAACTAATAGGCAAAAAATTTATAAAATACATAAGACAATTTTACTAAATCAAAGTATATTTTTATTTTTTATAGCAGAATATATTTAGTGAAGGAAAGAAAGCTTCTGTCTGAGACAGGGGAGAGAGGGACAGAATGGAGATGCCTGAGTGGGTGGTCCCCAGGAAGTTGTCTCTTCCAGGGACTTTCATAGAGGAAAGCCAGGCAGTGAGGCAGGTCTAAGATGATGGAGAACATGGGAACTCGCTTACGTGGGCATGAGGTGGAACAAAACTACGGTTAACCAATGAGATTACAAGCACCATTGCTCAGGTAAAATTGATCAAATCCAGGACCAAATGAGGAAGTGACTCATGTAGCAAGTGGGCATGAAAACGGGACAGAGCCTCTTCCTGCTGGGGGCTGGGTCAGTGACTCATTTGGGCTCTTTCAAGGTGATCAATACTTATTTTAGCATATCAATCTCTGATGCCCATCCTTAGGGAAGTATGTGGCTGCATTTGTTTACTCTTGCTTTGAGATCTGGCCCACAGTGGAGGAGTGTCTGTCCATAGTGGCAAAGTCACCTTATCTAAGGTATACTTTTAGATATATTGTCCATTCTGAATTATAATAACTTTTCTCATTCTCATTTTCCCTATTGTCTGTCTTATTTTGAATTTTATGTATATATTGAGAATGTCATATAAAAGAAATCACACAATATTGTGTGTCTGATTTACCTCACTTAACATTGTGGTCTAAAGGTACATCCTCAATGGAATTATTAGATTTAGTTTTTTGTGTGATCTTCATAGTGATTGTACTAATTTATATTCCCACCAACCATGCAGAAGGGTTCCTTTCCTCCCCATGGTCTCATCAACATTTATTATATTTTAACTTCTTCAAGGTAGCCATCCGGAGTAACATGAAATCTCAGTGTTCTTTTAATTTGCATTTTTCTTATGGCCAGAGATGCTGAATAGTTGTACTTCTGAGGAATGCTGTTTCTCTCTCTCTGTCTCTCTCTCTCTGGCTCTCTGTCTCTCTCTGTCTGTCTCTGTCTCTCTGTCTCTGTCTCTGTCTCTCTGTCTCTGTCTCTCTCTCCACTTCCAACCTGAAGCCCTTTCCCTGACGCACACTCTAGGAATCCAGCCCATGACAGGTTGGAGGTAAGCCCAGGCACAAGTGCTCTTCTAGAGCTTACCAGAGTGAAGAGTTTGTGTTAGCCTTAGCAAAGGGTAGCAGTCAAAAGAAATACGCTTCTATCTTTGAGAAAACCTTATAAAATGATTTTTATTTATTTATTCTTTTAAATCTCTGGATGAGGCACAGAAGGATGCATTAAGTGACATAGTTATTAGTCGTCTTGTAGGGCCACAACTCCCAACTACTCTGAACCCCACAGCCGACTCCTTCCCTGGGGCAGCCCCTGCCTGCTCTCTCCCCTCCCCCTCAGTCTTCTCTGGAAGACTCCAGTTTGTTTTTCTCTGCCTCCTTCAGGAAGCTGTGATTTTCTTTGGTCCAGGAGCTCCTTCCCCTTTTGATACAGATTGATTTTTAGTTTTTCCTGACCATATTTTTCCTCTTCCATTTGTCTTTATTCATTTCTCAGTGTTTCTCTAAGAATCAGTGAAGGTAGAGAAGGCTATAACCAGGTTTTACTTTTTTATCCTGTTGCACAGGTGTTGGAGGTGAAATGCATTCTGGGATAACACAGCCTGACTATTGAAGAGGTCTACAGGGGTGAAGACGCTAATGCTGTTGGGCCATATTCTAGCTTAAGGAGTGTGTGGCTGAACAAAACTACAAGCTTCATGACCAGGAAGAAAAAGAGAGGAATAAGCAAGGGTCCACTATCCCTTTAGGGTCCACTCCTGCACCCAGTGAGCTAAAGACCCTTCTCTATGGTTGCCTAAAAATTAAAAAATATATAAAAATATATTGAAAGTAATTCTAGCATATTAAAAGAACATTGAAGTCAGATAAAATACACTGTTTACGGTATGTATTTCCTTAGTGGATGAATACTGTACCATATAGTATATGTGTGTTGTTAAAATTACATAGGTTTATGAGTTTAGAAAATGGTAAGAACTTTAGAAGTGTTTTAAAAGTACAGGAAGAGTTTATAAAGCCTTAAAATTATATGTATACTAAAATAAATATCTCTACTTCACTGTTTTTCACTTATCAAGGGATGTCTGGAACATAACCTTCTTAGGAGAATATACCTAAGGGATCAAATTTCAACACACAGCCTTTGGGTTACGGTCAAAGCCAAATTATAGCAATTCTTCCAGTCGTAGGCTGGAATCAACATGTTTTGGGAGATAGTAACAAAATAATTACTTGAGGACCTTGGTCTTTTTCACATTTAATAGTTGTCACTTTAATTCAGTCCAATAGTTTTCCTCTTGTTCTGGACATTGACCAATTGTTCAGCGTGGGTCTTATGATTTGTTCTTCTATTGCAGAGTGGAGTGACTTCATCATTTGACAACTGTAATGTATCCGATCTCTACTGTACCTGAGACCTGAGCACTCCTGCCTGGAGCTTGGTTTTCTAATTTGAAGATCATAAAGCTTCAAGATCCCAGAAAAAAGTTAGAGGAATTCCACATTTTCTAGGTGTGGAATCCAAGACCCTCGGGGATGAACTGTCTTGCAAGTACTGTTATCAGTTTAGCTGTGTGCTGTGTGCTGTGTGTGTGCATGTGTGTGTTCATGGGTGCATGTGTGTCTAATTGGAGAAACAGAACAGAAGAAGTGAAAGAGATTCTGTAGATACACAGGAGTAAGAAAAACAACACTGGAAATGCAAGTAGGTGGCCAGACAAAACTGCGTCTGTCGCACCTGCCACCTAGGTCAGTGTAATGCTAACGTGGGAATACTAACGTGCGGGGTTAGAGCTAGGGAGGCGATGTCTCAGAATTTTAGCTTCTGGAAGCCATATGTCTCATTACTTAACTTCCACTCAAAGGGGCTGAGTAAGTATTTGTTGTTGACTGAAGTTAGATTGCAGTGGGTAGGCATGCTTCAAAGTGTGCAGAATTAACAGATTGCGATTTCTGCACTTGGCTTTCGTCTCTCTGGAGCTACTTTGCAAGTCTTGTTGTGCTGGTGTTTGAAGCTTCTTTGCATTAGCAGTGAGACTGTAAGTGTTTACCTTTGGCAGATATGGCTGTGTTCAATTCCACAATCAAGACATCGAGCGCAGCTGCGTTTTAGTTAAGCTTCCCAGAAACTGGGACCCAAAAGGAACAGAAGGGAGAGACAGGACACACAATGTCTTTAGGTCTGATGTTGAATTTGTTGAACTATAGTAACTAGTAGTAACAGAGCCTTTCAGCTTACAGGACAATATCACATGGGATTTCCTGTTCCATTTCCTCGGCAACCCTGTCAAGCCTGGCTCCTGAGAACAAACATCGGGCTGCCCAAGTCCGGGTCAGTGCCTGTTTTTCTGCAGGCTCTGAGTTCTTTTAGGTCTGGCCACCCAAGGATGTTTTCATAGTACCCCAAACACTTAATCCCAGCAACTCTAGCAGGGCCTTCCTGGGTGCTGCCCATTGGTCAGTGTACCCTCTGGCAGCACCTCTCTCTGGGCGTGCCCACCCCCCCAAGCTTGGCTTTCACCGGGAGATGTTCTGTGCTCAGGGACATGAGATGATGACTCACAAGCTACAGGAAGTTCTTGGCATGCTCCCTAGGCAGAAGGAAGATTAATGGCTCAGAAGTTGTGCTTGGTGAAGGAAGAGGGCACAGACCGTGGCACTGCAGTGTCTGCCTGGAAAACACTGACCAGACCAGGGAGGTTGGTCTTGCTGCAGCAGAACTGGTGGATCTATGGGTAGTTGTGGGCCAGACTGCTTGTGTGGGTTTCTCAGATGCCCCCATTCCCTTCTGCTTGGACCCCGCTGCCCTCCTCACGATGCTCTTACGGCAAATCTTGTTCTACTGAGCCTCGTGAAGGCTTGTAAGCACTGCACTTTAAAGCATCATTTTTATTCATTGATTCACTCACTTTTTTCAAAGAGCAAATACATTTGTCTGTCTGTATCCACAGGGGGTTGGCCTCCAAGGGCCCTGAGGGTCCCTAGAGCCACTGATGCTCAAGCTTCATATATGTGCATGTGATCTATGTACACACTCCTGGATTCTTTAAACTGTTTCTAGATTACTTCTAATACCTAAGACACTGTAAGTGCTATGCAATAGTCTTGCTATATTATTTAGGGACTAATGTACATGTTCCATACAGACATATTTTAAAAATATTTTCTATCTAAGATGGGTTGAATCCATGGATAGAGAAGACTGCATTTTTTGCAAGGCCACCACGTGTTGGACTCTGGGCCTGAATGGTAAACTGTACCCTGATGGAGCTCACCAGAAGGTCTATAGAGAGCTAAGTAGGCTAGAGCAATGCCTCCCAAAAGGGAAGGCATTGTGCACTTTGGAGGGTATGGCAGGAACATCGAACCCCTCATAGGTGCAGTCAGGGTTCCTCATATCCATATGAGGCAGTGCAGCTCGCTGCCTTGGGGGAGGGGGTGTTCTGAGCCCCGAGATCCAGCTCCACCCTCATGCCTGGCTGGCTGCAGCAAATTAGTTTACTTCTCAGCTTGTGCTATGGTCTTTACAGCACTAAGGTGAATCTCGGTGCTGAACAGTTTGGTGGGCTTGACTGTGCCTGGTGTTTCTCTAGGAGGCTGATGCTTCACGTTTGAGCATTGTTGACCTCGCTCCAAATGCTCTTAATCCATGTTTTGCAGATCATTCCAAAAGAGTCTGTATATGCAAGACCTAGTGAATTTCCTGTGGCTTTGATATCGAGTAGAGAAAAGCCAGTGAACTTGATTGTCTCTAGGGAGCACTGACACTAACTCTTAGGGACTCTAAAGTCATAGCAGCCTCTTGGAAAGTAAACCCCTGGATGGCATTTAAATGAACCCCTCCTACGTACTTTTGTGTTTGGGAGCTGCCTTATCTCCTGGGCTCTTGTTATTTTTCGAGGAGTGAGAGGTAGTGCAGGGGGATTGGTGAAGTGTGAGTGGGCCTTGGTGTAGGGGTGTCAAGCCTGGCTCTGCTCTGGGCTGGCTGAACCACCTCAGGTGACTTACTGAAGCTTTCTGTGCTTCATTTTTCACCCTCTGTAAGCCACTGCGGATACAATAACACCACAAGTGTGTTGGGGTTGTTAGGAGAAGTACACAAAATGAAACTCAGAGTTCAGTGCGAAGTAAGAACTCCATCCATGACAGTCACTGTCAATATCAAGGCAGCCCTTGTATACTACCTTTCTGACCTCTAGACTCTGAAAAGACTTTTAACCTGGACTTTGAAACATGCAGAATGGTTTTAAAATGCTGTCTTCATGTTGACTTAATTAGTTTCAAGTAGTATCTTCATCTGCAAGTATTGGGAGGCCCAATCCAAAATGCTTACACAATTAAGAGCATTTAGCATGTCATAGAGGAAGGCGTTCTGGAGTTGGTGGTTCTAAGGCTGATTACTTCAGAGCTGGAGGGTCTTAACCTTGGCCTGATCTCCTCTTCTTGGAGGTTCCTGGTACATTGGTTCATTCTTGGACTTGTCCTTGGTATCAGAAGATGGTTGCGGGTGCCTTGGACATGGAGGGCCATCTCTCTGAAGAAGGGGACATCTCTACCGCAGGCTCTCCTGATGACTTTCTGGGGACCAGCTCACAGGCCAACATCCACTGTCCCCAGGGGGCTATGGTGGTGGTTGTAGGTCTGGTGCAGCTCTGGCTGGGAGGGGGCCATGCTGTGTGTGGGAATCTGTGCCGGCTGCCCTGCTAGGATCTTGTGCCTGAGCCTGGACTCCTCACATGAATATCCCAGCCTCCTGCCTCCATCTCTATTCCACCATAAGACCATGTTTTGTTTGTTTTTTATACGAGTTACTTCAAATGATTGCTATACTGTGAAATGAGTGCTTTGGAGCGAGCTTCTGATGTTGTATGCTGTAGCTTCTGTGATGGCGGCCCACATGGACTCAGGTTGTAGAAACCTAGATCAGGTGCTCAAAAGCTGTTGGTTTGGTTAATATATGAAACAGCATTTGCTGAAAGGCTTTTTGAAAAGTGAGATTTTGGAGAAGGCCCAACCTCAGGGTGTCACACTTGTTGGTGGTAGCTGTTGTCAGGGGCTAGAGCTTGTACACAAGCAGAGAAAGTGGTGGCTTGTTCTAGCCTTGACTGCGGTGTGACCATCATCCCAGCTCTGCTCCCTGCCCGAGGTGGTGACTAGAGACAATTTTACACACAGAGTCCCTGGTGAGGGATCTGGCTTCAACCCTCGCTGGCAGCCATCGGGTGGTGGAATTTCCTGAGGTAGATTTAAAAGCCCACTCGCTTTTGCTGGGCCATCACCACACCCCACATTCTGTACTGACCCTCCCACACCCCGTGACAGGGTCGGCAAGGTTCTTCTTGCTTGATGTGGGAGGCAGCAGCCGTACGCAGCTGCAGCGAGCAGCTTGACGCAGGTCACTCAGCTCTCGATGGCAGCACTAGAACTGGACCTCAGGTCTAGCTCTGTGAGCCTCCATGTTAGCTGTGGCTGTGGCCCCACATTTTCCATCCCATAGCCTCCCGCTTTCTCCTTCTCATTCCATAGGAGTGCTTGGTCTCTGTGAGTACACGCGTACACACACACACACACACACACACACACACACACACACACACACACGGTATCTGATCTGGGAGGGGCTTCCCTTCCCTGCCAGCCTTCCTGCTGTCTCAGCTGCTCCTGCCATGGACGCTCCCTGCCCTTCCCCCTCACCAAGCCTCAGGGAGCAGAGAGGAGAGTGGGTTGTGCTACTCAACTGGGTAGCACTTCCTGTGTGTGACCCCCACTGGGAAGTCTCCCATTAGTCCACTGCTCCATCCACTCCTTTTTAGTACTTTGATTTTGAAAAGAAAGAGGTGTTTTCCAAGCAAGCAAAGATTGGTCAGGATTTTGCAGCAGGCCCTCTCGTCTCAGGAATTTCCCCGGCTAGGTGTGCTTGCTTTACGACAGATCGAGACCCCGGTGATGTCCTGCTGCAGTCCAGGGTGGAGGCCCTGAGGCCCGCCTGGGCCAGTGTGGTGCTGGGAAGGCCTGTTTATTCTGTGCTGACCAGAGAAGGCTGCCGCACACATCTGGACTTAATCAGCTGTCGGCTGGTTGCTAAACACTAAGTGCCCATAAGAGATGGTTTTGGCTTGGTCTCTTTACAGCTGGGCAAGAGGTGCATGTGTCTTGCCACTCTGGGACATGGCATTGAGTCAGAGGGGCTTGTTTTTCCATTCTAGAGGGTTGCTAAAAGTTGGCTTTCTAGGGGATTATATATATATATATATATATATATATATATATATATATATATATACTTTGAATATATATTACTTTGAATCAACTGGTTCTTTTCAAGTAAGCTCCTTTTCATGGCCAGGATTCTTTCCTTTGCCAAGGGATCTAGCCTTCCTGGGGTTTCTGACAGACCCTGGCTGAGAGTGCTGGTGATGCATCACTGGGAAAGAGGAGCCAGGGATGGTGGAGGCGCAAGGCTGGGCTGCAGCTCACAGGCCACCAGCCAGGCTTCACCCACTGTGCTTGGAGGGGCTGCCTGGGCCCGGATCTCTTCAGGTACATTTCTTTTGTCCAGCAAAGGGGAACCCACATACCAAGAATGAATGTTTCTCTGTTGTTTTGGGCCAAGCAATTTCCCTCTCAGTGGTTTCTGGAGTGTGTACTGGGTGCCAGGGGGATACAGAGAAGCAGAAGATACAATCCTTGCCCTCCAAAAGGCAATAATCGAGGTGAGAAGACTGGAATATGCAGCTACAGTGAAATGATCAGGACTTACACAGGGCACGCACCATCCTCAGCTGGGATCCAGTTAACTAGTGAAGAGGGCAGAAGACTGTGACAGTAGGCTGTACTCCCTATGGTGGGTTGGAGGCAGGGAGGTCTCAGGAGGAGGTGGAAAGGGCTTCCACAAAGGGCTGAACCATGCTGGTCTCTGAAGACTTGAGTAATGTGGACAATGGGATACAGGTACTAATGATGCTGACCAATGAGAGAGCACTTAGCAGTTACGAGTATACTGATAAGCACCATGCAGATATGTAGACCATTCATTCAGTCTATAATGGTACATTCCCCTGTATCCATTTTATAGATGATAAAAGTACACTAGAGAAATTAAAAAAATACACCCAAAATCACACAGCTAGTAAGAAGGAATCTAAGATGTGAACATCTCTGAACTCTGTAATCTTATCTTCTGGTCTTTAAGGGTTGACCTTCCCAGAGGCATTTCTGCATGTCTTGTTAGTGTGCACTGGCTGCTTTTAGTTTGGTACTATTTTTCCAAAGATGGATGTTTGCTTAGTGGCCAGTTTCCAAAGATAGCAATTATGTCCTCTACTAGAATGAGGGACAGACTTGCTTGCTGCTCACAGAAGATTCAAGTTCCCTACACATTGGGCTCCTCCTTGTCAGGCAACCCCATGGCATTTGCAAGCATCAGCTGACACTCCTCACACTGTCCTGTGGGGTTTGGAGGTCAGGGTATCATCAGCAATGCTGATGCCCGTGCTCTTTTCTCTGTCATGAGTAATACATCCTGTGGTGTCTTCTGCTTGCATCCATTGTTGCAGAATAAGTTGTTGGTTTGTAAGTAGGGCAAAAAAAAAAAAAAAGAAAAAAAAATCAGTGTGTGTGTGTGTGTGTGTGTGTGTGTGTGCTTGCACAAGGGAGCCAGATGGCTTGGGACTGGGAAGTGAGGAGCTGAGGGGTGGAGCTTTGCAAGTCAAGGAGGAGGCAGGGGAGGGAAATCACTGTTGAAGATCAGTGTGTAGATGAATTTGCCCAGCAGGGCCAACATTTGAGAACTCGCTATAAACTGAAAAGAAGTGCATGAATAAGGAAAAATTCTTAGAGACAACTGTAGAGCCTGAGGTGTCTCTTTAGTACCACACAGCAAAGAACTGAGGTCTAACAACATACTCTGAGCACATGGCTGCGAGCACGGCAGCAGCCAGACCTCAGGCTCGCCATGCCCGTGCTTCATGGACTGGATGTGGCCCTGATCTTCTCATCCATACAGATCAAGGCTTCCGTGGGAAGTAGGTAAGCAGCCTCAGCAACTCAGTGTCTGGCACGGAGCTGGTGCTTGAAACATTTGTCTATGTCTGGACCACTGGTTTGCTTGAATTGTGCCTTTCTTTTGACAATCGGCCTGAACCTTGGTAACCAGACTCCTGCTTTTAGCCTTTCCCACCTGAGGTCAGGGGTAGTGAACCTTTTAGAGACTGAGTGCCCCTTGCAGCCCAAATCTCCTTATTAACACCAACTACCATCACTGAATTGAACCCAAATATTGAGGTTTTAGCTCAGAAAAAATAATTCTACATTAATACGTTTTGTCTTATAGGAAAAACACAATAACATTCATGGTATAGATTTGCAATGCCCTATAGGTCATAGGTGCAATAGGTCTATCAATCTACAGTTATTATCTTCATCTGCCTAGTTTGGGGTAGGAATTATCATGTGTCATTGACTAACGCTAAGATGAACAATGACAAAGATGAAGGAAACCTCAGATGCCTAACAACACAGCAGGAGTAGAAGGTCTTAGGCCCAAGTCTTCTAGGCAGCCAGATAGGGACAGGCCCTCGGGGAGTCAGTGCAGGAGACAAGATACTTTGCATCTGTGCGGGAGGTGCATCCAGTGAGGGTCACATGCCAAAGCCAAAGGTGCAATAAACGCATCTACATCCTTCTGGTAGGGATAAACCATAGTGCTTGTGTCATGGTTTGGGTTTTTTTTTTTTTGGGGGGGGGGAACAATATAATACAGGATTTTTTTTCTTTTCTTTCTTTCTTTTTTTTTTGTGGGACCAGCGTGTGAACTCATGACCTTGCATTTGTCAGGCAGGCACTTGTGCCACGGAGCTATCTCCCCAGCCCCAGAAATTATTTTCTAAAGGTCACCCAAAAGATGTTATACAAAGGATATGCAGGAGATCCGTCCGCACACTAAGGACCAAAGACTTCAGCTAAGGGCGTGCCACAATAATGTCCTTCATGAATCCAGCTGAAGACCTTGAGCTCATAACAGTGCCTCCCATGAGTCTGACTGGAGCCCATGACAATGTTTCCTGTAGGTCTGTTTCACAGATCTGTGCTGGGAAGCCCTAAAGGGCAGGGGTGGAAGGGTCTGTGCTAGCAGCCTGGGGGACCTGCACTGGAGCCAGGAAGTGATGTCAAGATAGGCACTGAATGCTCACAAAGTGAACCGTAGCCCTTCTCAGTGATGAGGTCCAGAGCTCCTCCTCTTACAGGAATAGCCAAGTTCATCAAGAAAGCCAGCATGACAAGGCCTTCCAGCCTAATAGCCCAAGAGAACCAGCAGCTCCCTAACAGTGTCCTGACAGCTCCTCCAAAGCTTTCTTAAGGGCCTCTTATGCTGCTAGCAACAACCCCCAGGTGGGCTTCTCACACCCAGCTTGCTAGTTCAGTTCAGCTGGGTGCACCAAGTTGAACAGTAGTTGGCAATTCATGACAGCTTGATGTCCTAAATAGGCACTCATCATCTTGGGGAAGCCAGGAAGAAAAACTACTTGGCCTCCTCCAGACAAAGCCTCTTTTCTGTTTGATCCCCATTTGGTCACTATTACCTGAGAAATTATCCTTATAATCTTATTGGTTAACTATAGCTTTGTCCCATGTCATGTCCACCTTGTGGCGGTCCATTGGATTAATGTTATCTCTTAGTTACTTTTTTGCTCGTTGCTGGGACAAATACCCGACACTCAAGATGAAGGAAGGAAAGGTTTATTTAGCTCACAGTTACTGGAGGTTTCAGTCCATATTCGGTTGGCCCAAGGCTGAGTGGAGCAGGGCTGAGAGCATCCAGTTCATGGTGGCAGAACAGCAGCAAAATGGTGGCAGAGGCAGTCAATCAATCAGGGCAGCAGAGCAGCAGCAACAGCTCGAGTCTGTCTCTCTGTCTCTCTTTATATTACATTCAGGCTCTCTGCCTCCACCTTAGGCTACACCCATAATCCCAGAAGTACTTCGACCCATAATCCCATAAGTACTAAAACCCATAATCCCAGGGATCATGGATCAAGTCTCAAACCCTAGAAGTCCCCACCCAATGACTACATGAGGCTTTGGGGGGACAACTAGACATAAACCATAACATGTTATCTACATGATCATACTTGGGATCTTATTAGTTGATTATAGTTTTCCCTTCCTTGACCCATCTCATCTTGTGGACTTACTCTATAAAATTCCCTTGAAAAGGGGAGGTCCTCAGGAACCCACTCCAGACCCCTTTTATCTCTCTTAGAAGCTTTCTTTCCCCAGTGAATAGATTCTGCCTATAATTCATTTTTCCATTTTAAAAACACAAACTCATACTGGGCAGCTAGCAGCATGGGAGTTTCTTCTCCCTACACCAATAGACTATAAACATCTTTAGAGTTTTTGAGATTTACTTTCAAATAGCTATGGAGAAATATTGACTTAGTCTGGATTATCCACAAGGTGCCTATTATCCTGTACCCCACATACACTTTGGCTGATTGCTGTCCATTTTGAGGTACAGTGGCATTTTTGTTATTGCAGAGTTGCATTCCTTGGGCTGTTATAGAGTGACTTTTACCTGTCACTTACAGAGCTGTCCAGTCCATCTGAGCACTGTTAGCCATCTTTGTGGAGGTTGGCAAATCTTGTCTGCAGGGTGGGCCAGCGGGCTGCTGACTGAGGGAGGGCAGATATTGCAGTGTGAACACCGTTAGGTAAGAAGAACTGGCATTGTAGAATGAAACATAAAACACACACAGCCCCCTTTACCTAATCATTAGTCCTGAGTTACCTTCCCATAAAGCTCCCTTCTCCACTTATCCATCAGAAAAGGACAAGCACAAATCAAGTAGCCAGAAAGGATGTAGACAGAGGCTCCTAGGTTAGCATCAAAGACGGCCACTGAGCCAATCAGAGGGTGACCACTCCCAAGGGCTCACCTTTGGGATGGGAAAAACTGCTAATCTTAAATTGCTAAATAAAAAAGAGCTAACAGCAAAGATCCATGAATATTCACCTCAGATGTCCTCCACCCCAAATAGCTTTCCGTCTACTTTTTTTTCCCCTGTCTTTTTTCTAAATAAACCATCTTCTTTCATTTTAAACCCTGCCTCTTGAATTCCTCACAACAGCTGACCCTTTACGACCCTGCAGATGAGGAACAGTGCGTGCATCCCTCTCTGCACGGCAGTGGGCCCGGGAGGGCTGGCAGACCCCAGGGCACAAGAGGATACACTTGAGTCGACCTCTGAGTAAACAAGTTAGTCTCCAAAGTGCTCATCTTTTAGAGCCTCTGAATGAAATTATTTGGACAGTCTTCTGTGTTGGGCAGAACTGGACACACATCTGTCTGAATGAAGTCTCCACTATGATGAAGAAATACACACTACGTAATGGGGAGAATGTGACCCACATATCCGCATGAAGTGTTTTCCTCGCACCTGTAATACAGTTGTAAACATACAGATTTGTATCTGTGGCTGTTAATCCTAATGTATTGCCTTCATGGGAGTTGACAATGATTAGCAGATTAGTAAGGCACACTCCTGGCTGAGGGGCTTCAGGGGCAGGGTAGTGAGTTCCAAGTTGGGTCCCTCGTCTCTTCGTCCCTGGCACTATTCTTCTCTGCTGGGATGCAGTGGCTAGGCTCCCCTCCCTCGCCCTTCCCCCCTGACATTCCTGCCTTTGTGCCATTTGACTACAAACCCAGCTCCTTGAAATTGTGAACCAAAGTAAACCTCTCTGTTATGCTGTGGCTGTTGGATGTTTTGATTTACTTTTATTTTTGTAATTTTAGTACAGGTTCTACAGGAGCTATAGGATCTCACTACCTAGATCCGACTCGCAGTGATCCGCCTGTGTGCAGCCTCCCAAGCGCTGGGATTATGGGTGTGCACCACCACACCTAGTCTCCATCACTGTCTCAGCGCGCCCCCGGGGCGGGGCAGGCACAGCACACCAGGGACTGAACCCCGCTGCTGCATCTGACTAAGCAGGCGCTTTAATCCGTTAAGCTATTTGGCCGCCCCTTATTTTTTTTATTTTTTGATACAAGGTCTCGTTATGCAGCTCAGACTCATAGTGATCCACCTGTTTCAGCCTCCCTTTGTGCTGGGATTCCAGGCATGTGCTACCACACCTGATTTTGGGGCTGGCACGCCATGCAGTATAGGGGCGATAAAACTTGGGGCCTTGTGCTTGCCAGGCAGGTGCTTATGCCACTGAATTATCTATCTCCCCAGCCCCCATTTTCAGTATTTTGTCTTGAGTACAAGAAAACAAACAGAGTGTATGAATTTTCTCTTCTAAATCTGAATCGTCTCTTCTAAAAACTCTTTAAGATTTATTTTCCCATTCAGTCCTTATAGATTCTGTAAGGAGTGTGGCTGATCTCATGATTCTATAGACCATTTTGTCTCCCAAACCAATTATTTGCTTATTATTTTCAAGACTGTTGCATTATTCTCTTCTCCATTTTTAAATTTAAATCCATTGAATATATTTTAAAACTAAATGTTGTATCACTTGTTTGTAAATGGAGAACCAGTGTTACCTTCGTAAATAGGTACTTGTAATAATAAATACAGTAAAGAATAAAGCATTGAACATTGTTAGCTACTGTTGTCTGCAGAACACAATACATAAAACATTCGGTAAAAGGTGCAAAACTTTTGGCTATTATGTGACATCTGAGCTGGAGGGTTGTGCTAAGGCAGGGCAGCAGGAGTCAGAGGCTTAGCTAAAGCTGCCACCACACGGGAACCTTCTCCTTGGCCTGATCATAGGGTTTGAAGGGATCTTCAGAAAGCATGCCTTCCTCTCTTCAAGATGGTCCCCTAATTACTAGAGTTGCAGAATTGAGTCACCTCTGCAGTCTGGATGCTTTTGACTGCTTCTTCCTGCAGTCCATGGCTTGAAACAGCCCCCAGTGTGCTAGTGAATGGAGCTTTGAGAAGGGATCAGGTCACAGAATGCAGAAGCTCATGAAAGCGATTGGTGCTTTGGTAAAAGAGGCCAAGAGGAGACTCTGCCCTTCTACCATGTGAGGACACAGGAAGAAAGTGCCCTCTGTGAGCCAGGAGATGCTCTGCACCAAGCGTAGCATCTACTGGTGCCTCGCTTGAAGCCTTCCCAGACTTCCAGAACTGCGAGAAGCAAATTTCCATTGTTTATAAGCCACCCAGTCTATGGAATCCTGCTGCAGCCGTCCCAGCAGACTAAGCAAACATCTTTTGTGTCTTGCCTCTCCATCTCCATTGGTCCATGTGTCTGCATCTGAGTGACCTACAGCTAGCTGTTTATTTTCACCTCTGTATATGATCTCTGCATGGTTAATAAATAACCTATGAGTAGATGAACGATGATCTATTCAAAACACTCAGATACTTTGGGTGTTTAAATTAGGAACAGGATTTCAGCTGATGCATTCGAGCCCTGTGTGTTCTCTTCTGGATTGCTCAGCAGTTGGACTTCCAGACACAGCCATCTCTCCCAAGAGTTCCAGTGAGATCTTCTGGAATGCAGTCCTTGACCAGTGGGCCTCAGAATTTTCCCCAGGCCCAGGGCTGATTCCTTCCTTAATCAGGTCCTGATGTAAGCCAGATCATGCTTCTACCATTTGGGGCTATTTACAAAGTTAAGAATTAAGCCCTTAAACCATCTCTTCTTTAATAACTTCTGAATAACAAACAACAGAGAGGCTACTGCTGAGTTTCCTTTGGGGAAAAAGAAAATCCTAGAGGGCTGCACCTCAGCTTGCCTGCCCTAAAGCCTCAGGACAGAGAATGCAAGAAGAATGTTTCCAAGCCTGGGACTAAAATCAAAGTAACTCAATAAAATCTTCCTAAGGATCAGAAATTTTTCATAAGGAACTAATTGTTGGGAAATCCTTAGGTACTTTGCAAGTCTTGGTAACTGGTTCATATTAGCTGGGGCAGTTTCCCTTAATTGCTTCCCTTTAAATATTTTGACTATTCTCACTTAGGTCTTTTTCCAGTTGCTGCCCTTCTTTGTATTCCTCTGCAGTGGCGGCTCCCACTGATTCAGTTCATGAAGCTTTTAATGAGGTTTTGCTGAATACGCGGCCCTCTGTGGGACACGAAGCACAAGTTGTGGCCCTCCCCTCTGTGTCACAAAGATAAGAACAGTGGACTCACAATTTTCCTGGCGATGTGCTGCATATTTTATATGTGTTATTTAATTTCCTTCTCACTGCAACCTTGAGAAATGGTACTCTTATTGTGTCTACTTCACAAATGGGAAAACTGGGTACTGTGTTCTAGACAATTATCTAGGTGGCATGGCCAGGATTCAAACCCTTGTGTGTTTGTTCTTATTTTGAGCAGTGAAGAACTTTTACTTTTGGCCAAGAATAGAAGTGGGAGATAAACTTGCAAATCAACTTTTTAGCCCATTGGGATTTGAGGGAAAAGAGAGATGAGGGGAGGCAGACAGGTAGCTAAAAGGCAGGGAATATTCCTATCTTTTGGGGGGTGGTTGGAGATTTTTGTGAGCAAATGGTTTGGGCCCCACTTCTTTTCACTTCTTTGTAATTGTTTCTGGTTGTCCTCGTGGGAGTTGCCAACTGTTGTGCTGGAGTTTGTGTGCGCTGTGGTATGTAGATGGATTACCAAGAAGTTAGAGGCTGTCTTGTGGTAATGTTGGCAGCTGTTTCAGATCCAGCTGGCTTGGGCTAGCTCACTGGAAGAGGACCTTTGGGTCTTCAGGCATCCTGTCCTCAAAGGTAAGCAAGATTAGGGTAGGGTAGGCTGCTGTGGAGTACAAGGTGAGGGCAGGCTAGCAAGTCCCTTCTTTCTTTCACCTCTCTCTCTCTCTCTAATGTATTTATGTATTTGGTACAGGGTCTTCTACTCAGTCCAACTTATAGCAGTCCTCCTGTCTCAGCCTCCCCAGTGTTGGGATTAAAGACATGTGCCACCACGCCCAGTCCTTACTTCTCACTCTTGAGGGGTTTTGGAGGCCAGTGGAACAAGTGTAATCCTCAGGAATACCCAGCATACTCCCCTTATGCTTGCCTACACTCTGCCTAGAAATGCCACTAAAATCCCAGTTAGCAGGCCCATTCAAACTTCTTAAAACACAAAGTTATCAGTGTTGAACTATAATGTCTAGGAATGCACACTGTGTAATAAAAATGATAAAGCAGCCAAGGAAATTATTAGAATAAAAGGTAGGAGGGTTAAACTTGGAACAGTAAATAGAGGGATTTGTGGTGTGGGTGGCAAGTTCTACCTCTATAGCTGAATGGAGTTATGAGAATGTTCTCCTAGTAGCAATTTATAATATACACTTGGCTTGTCAATTTGCTATATCTTTAAATTTTTTAAAGATTGATTTTTAGTGATACATAATAGCATAAATGCTGTACACATTAGTGGTGGGTACTAAGTGATGTTTTGGTACATGGATATGTTATGCAATGTTTATTTTTAATTTTAATTTTATATTTTAAAGAGAATAGAAAAATAACATGAAAAGTATAGAATTTTAAAACAAGATGATAGGAAATTGGCAATAATTGTTATATTGCATATTATTATCGTCAGGGTGGTTGTTCAGATTACCAGAATAAGCATGCAAAGCTGATCAAACAATTAAACATTAACTGCTCCTTTCAGTGAACCAAAAGGAATTAGTAGTGTAATTATCTTAGTATGTATATATATAATATGTATATATGTATATATAATATATACATTTCCCCGCTTCCTTCTCTTTTCTCCTTTCCCTCATCCCAGTTGTTTCCTTTTGAACAATTTCTTTCCCTTTCACAATATCTATCATACCTTTTAGATTTTGTTAACTCTTTCAGTTTCTTACACTAAGGAGATAGTACAATGTTAACACATGAGAATCTGATTTATTTCACTTATGAGTATGGTCTTTAGTTACATCCATTTACCTATAAAAGCCTTGAATTCATTTTATATAATGAATACATCATTATATAAAAATACTACATCTTTTTTATTCATTCGTCAGTTGATGGGTATTTGTGTTGTTTCCAAGACTTAGCTATGGCAAATTGTGCTGCTATGAACATGGGTGCATATATATTCCTGCAGTGTGATGTTTTCTGTTCTTCTGGAAAAATATCCAGAAAGGCAATGGCTGGGATGAATGGGACCTCTAATAATACCTCAAGTATTCTGAAGAATTGCCACTGTGATCTCTATGTGGTTGTACCCATCTACCCTTCCAGCAACAGTGGAGAAGTATTCTGTTTTCTGCACAGCTACTCCAGCATTTGTTACTAGTTGACTTTGTGTGTGTGTGTGTGTGTGTGGTACCAGGGATTGAATTCAGGACCTTGCATTTGCCAGGCAAGTGCTTATTCTACTATTCTACTATTCTACTATCTCCCCAGCTCACCAGTTGACTTCTTGATGACAGTCATTCTTTCTGAGGTGAGAGAGAATCTCCGTGTTGCCTTAATTTGCATTCCTCAAATGATCAATGATGTTAAACATTTTTCCATATACTTATTTACCATTTGTGTTTCTTCATCTGAGAAGTGTGCATTCATCTCAGATGCTCTCCACTCTTTTTGCGTGAAACAGTTTGTAGTAGTCAGTTAAATACATCTGTTCAGTGGCATGGTTCAACTCAGATATTTCTTTGCTGATGTTTTTGTCAAGTTGACCCATTTATTTTTTTGAAAGTGATGTATTGTAGTCCCATATTGTGATTATATGAGAATCTACCTGTCCTTTTATGCTGAGTAATTTTTATTTTATGAAATTGGATACACCAACATTTGGTGCATACATATGTACATACCTCCCTTTAACAATGTGTCATGATTTTCTTTGTCCCTCCTGACCAGTTTGGGATTGAAGTCCACTTTGTCAGAAATTGAAATACTTACTCCTGATTTCTTTTTGCTCTGGCTATCTGGGATATAGCTCTTCACCCTTTAGCTTGCAGTCTATATGACTGCAAGGATTAGGTATATTTCTTACAGGCAACAGATAGTTGGGTCCTTTTTTTTTTTTTTTAACTCAACTTGCTAGTTTGTGTCTTTTGATTGGGGAATTAAGATCATTTATATCGAGAGTTGCTAATCTCTAGCATTGTATTATTTTCTAGCACTAATTCCTTTTTTTCCCCTTTTGTTTAACTACTCTTCAAGTTAGCTATATTCTTTCATTTGTGCTTTTAGGTGATGTTGGTCTCACTAACTCTAGGATTCCCTTGAGTATTTTCCGTAATTCTAGTTTGGTGATCATGAACTTCTTCAGATCCTTTGTCCTTTATTTCTCCATCAATTTTTGAAGGTAGAAAAAGATTAATTTTGCATGAATTTGGTGATGCTGGCTCTAGTAGAAGCCTGATAAGTCTGATAATCTGGGGCTACATATGTTTCCTGGCACCAGAGCTCATCCAGAGACTTTACTTGTGTGCACTGGCCTGGGGAGGGGAGCCACTAGGATCCGCTGAGTGTTAGGTTTTATCCACTTGACACTGAGTCCTAGGGCAAAGTTCTATGGTGCCTACCCTGTTCTGCTCTCAGTGAGTGGACACGTAGTTCATGCTGTGCTGCCCTAGGTCAGAATACTGTTGGTGAAGACAGTCCTTTGGCCACCAAGACTAATGCTAAGCAGGGTCACGCCCAAGTCTCTAGCTACATAGTCTTAGGGGTGCACTTAGGCCTACATCCTATTTGGTGGTGATGCAGGCAACATTACAAGTCCATCTCACAGGGGCATAGTTCTCTTCCTGGTGCCAAGGTGGATCTAAAGGCTTCGTCTACAAGCACTGTCTTCGAAATATCTGTAGCATGAAGTTTGGGGAGATGAAGAGTGGAGGTGATTCCTTGGACACGGAGCTACTGCTGATGTTAAGCTGAGTTGCAGTGTCATCTCACAACTACTGTGACCTGTACAGCGTGGGTGAATATCTTAAGACTGACAATGCTATAGGACACAATTCAAATTTGTTTCATCTGTGTGCTTAACTATCTTGCCCCCATGCTGAGGCATGACTAGAGTCTCTGTGTGTGGACTCTGGCCTTGATATAAATAGTGGTTTCATTTTCTGCCTGGCACTGGGTCTTACCAAGGCACACCCAGCTCTGAGCTCCAAGGTAAAGTTTTGGGCTAACTTTCATGTCCTATTTTCCAGAGGGTGGAGTCTTGCTCCCCTCTCTGGCTGAGACCCATGGAAGAGTGTTGGAGGCAGCTGATCGTTTCACTAGAGCAGTCCCAGCAGCCCAGTCTGTTGGTAAGCCTGTTGGGGGCAGGGGGGGTTGAAGGCCAGCATTAGGTTTCTCCGTGGTCCGCTTGGTGCTAGATTTTAAGTCTAAGGCCTTGACTTAATTCTCTCTTTTCCTCAAATCATAAGCTTCACTCGATGCTGAGCTATTCTGAGTTGGAAGTTAGGATAGGCAACTTTTTATTTCTTGCCTTCAATAATGTGTCTTCTCATTTTATTATAATAAACTTAGGCACCATAGTCTCCTGCTTGAATTGATTGCTTAGCTTTTGTGTGTGTGTGTGTGTGTGTGTGTGTGTGTGTGTGTGTGTGGTGCTGGGGATCAAACCCAGGACCTCGTACCTATGAAGCAAGAGCTCTACCATTGAGCCACAAACCCAGCTCATGCTTAGCTCTTGTGAAGAGCTTATAAAGATAGCTTGGTGAGGGAACTGCCGCTGTAATCAGTAGGTCTTCTAGGGAAATGATTGCTGGAAGATCTTAGCTGCCACTTTGTACTGTCTCCTATCATTTCCCGTATGCTTATCTACAATAGCAATGAGATACTAGCAAAAAATGTTTACACTATTGTGAGTCACACACATCTAATTCTGTATAGGACACTTCTGTGTAGTCAGAAGGAAAGGTCACTAACTGAGCTAGATGAAGAATACTCTAGTCACCAAGGCCATATGGACTTCGTTTTCCTTTTACTCACACATTGGCTCGAAACACAGCAATTCTAGCTTCACATTTGAGCTTTGGTTTTCTTATTTCTGAAATTTTTTCTCCCCCTTGGTGTTTCTATTTATAGTTTTCTCCCCAAGGACCAATATATATATATATATAAATTCACAGTATCACAGCGTCTGTTTAATCTGATTGTTGATATGTATTCATGCCTCAACACTTATTCTCGTTGGGTGCGGTGGTGTATGCCTGTGACTCCAGTCCTAAGGAGGCTGAGTCAGGAAGATTGTCATGAATATGAGGCCAGCCTGGGCTGCATAGGAAGTTCAAGGACTGCCCGAAATATACAGGAAGACCCTGTCTCAAACAACTAAACAAAAACAAAAATAAAGAAAAAGCCCTTATTCTCAAATTTATTGTTTTGATTTGGCCTATTTACTTCCCGATCTGCTATATAAGTCTTAACTTACTTTAAAACACTGAGCTACTCAGTTTTGTCCCATTTATTAGATCTTAGGTGTCCTTCATTTCTCCCTTAGATCTTTTTTTTTTTTTTTTTTTAATCTTCCTTTGATTTACTGGTTACTTTTAAAAAGGAATTTTCCAAAAAGATAGCATATAAGACAGTTTCTTTGAGCTGTCATAGTGGAGACAATGTCATCCTTTCTATCTCAGACTCCTTTGTGAGTTTGCTACATGCAGAATGTTAGGCTCAAACTGGTTTTTCCCTTTGAATGTGGAAAATTATTTTCTAACATCCCTTGATGTTGATGCATGTAATACAAATCTTCTTCTTCCTTTATAGTTGACTTTTTGTTTTAGGACAAATATGTCTTCCTTTTGTATTTTTATTGAGAAATTTCATAATGATGTATCTTTGTACTGGTCTTTTTTGTTCCTCTGCTCTGCATTTGCTGAGCTTGTATAATGAATAAAACCTCACATCTTTCTTCCTCTCCACATCATTTATTATTTCCTTTTTTTTCTGTATTTCTACTATTTTGCTTTCTGAAATTCATATGGGGCATTACTTCCCTGGATAAATCCTCAGTATGACTCTTAGAATTTTGTTGCTATTTTTTATTTCTTTGGCTTCTGTGATAATGTTCAGAAGATTGCTTTAACTTTTTCTTGTAGCCTTTCTAAGAATTTGAAAGCTTTTATTTGTCATATTTTTCATCGTTCCTTTATGGAAGCCCACTCTAGGTTTTCTAAGCATTGTTGCCTCAAATCTCTCTAGGTATTCTCATCAAAATCATTTTTACTTTGTCTTCTTGCCACTTAAACATTGGCTGGACCATCGAAGCCCTAAGCGGTCCATCATATACATTGGCTGGCCCATTGAATGGAAGCTTTCCATGTCAGCCTAAAACCAGCAGGCATGGAGGGGGAACCTCACTGTAGACTATGTTTTCTGTCTCCAGAACAAAATATCTGATAGAAGATTGTGCGTCTGGGAGATCCCAAAGTTAGGACTTTGCTTTGCGCACCTGATGCTGCCTGGGCAGCTCTGCAGCTGTCGTCATGCCACAGAATGAGTATGTTGAATGACACAGTAAATGCCACGGGTACCACTTGGATTGCCATGAGAAAAAGAGAAAGAAGAAAGTTGAGAGGCCCATGAACATTCAATGAAGGCCAAAAAAAAGGTTGGCCTGGAGGCTAAGCTCTACTACAAATAGAAAATACAATGAACAAGACTATCAAGATGCATGAAAAGAGAAACACCAAACAAAAGAACGATGAAAAGATTCCACAAGAAGCAGTACCTGCCTACCTGCTGGACAGAGAGGGACAGTCTCATGCGAAAGTGCTTTCCAACATGATTGAACAAAAATGAAAAGAGTGGGTGAGAAAATAGAAGTTCTTCTGCCTAAAGTTCATGCCCAAGGAGAAACAAAGTATTAAAAGTTATTCGAACTGCAAAGAGAAAGAAGGCACGGAAGAGGATGGTTCCTAAAGTCTGCTTTGTTGGAGATGGCTCTGCAAGAAAACCACCTAAATATGAAAGATTCATTAGGCCAATGGGCTTACGTTTTAAGAAGGCCCATGCAACACATCCTGAACTGAAAGTCACCTTTTGCCTGCCAATACTTGGTGTGAAAAAGAATCCTTCATCGCCACTGTATGCAACTTTAGGTGTTATTACCAAAGGAACAGTGGTTGAGGAAATGTGAGTGAGTTGGGCCTTGCAACACAAGGAAGCCAGGTTATTTGGGGTAAATATGCCCAGGTAACCAACAATCCCAAAAATGCTGAATGCATCAATGCAGCCTTACTAGTTTGACAGATGTTTCATATTATAATTGCTTACACTTATTGAAGACTACAAACCAATCAGGAAAACCATAACTTGAATAGTGCTGAACAACTCTCTTGACTACATTCATCAAGAAAACTATTTATTAAATTGTAAAAATATTTAAAAAAAATACCCAATGCATAGTACTTTAAAAAAATAAAGGGATTTATTTAGTTCAGTTTTGGAAGCCCAAAGTCCAAGATGCAGTGGCTATCTGTGATTGGCCTCTGAGGAGAGCTCCCTTGCCTATGTCACAGTGTGGTGGAGGAATGGTAGGAGAACGGGTGTGAGCAGAAGAGGTGAGCAGACAGAGCAGCGATCTGCTCTCCAGTGGCTAACTCGCTCAGTAACTGAGCCTTAGACCTTTCACATGCCAGTGCCCTTGCGACTTAGTGTCCTAGCACTGGCCCATCTTGAAGATCCCACCCCTCCGTCTCCGTATTGGCACCCTGGGATGGAGTTTCCAGCATGTGAACCTCTGGGGGACAAACATGATCAAATCACAGGCTGAATAGCGAGGGCTGAGCTCTAGGTGCATGTCACATGGCCGCATTCTCTAGGAGAGTGAAGGGACAGGGCTCAGAGCAGGACAGGAGCCAGAATACCTGGGGGTGGGGAGTGTAACCCGCTGGCAACAGCCACCATTTAGGGACCCAGGTTTCTTCAGGGTGTCACTGGAGAATGTATGCATTTGGGTTATTTTAAGTCTTTGTTTCAGTCTGTTAGAGAGGTGATCTGGGCTATGTTTGCCGCCTCCAGAGCAAAAATACCTGGTGCTTAGTTCTTAAAAAAAAAAAATAAAATAAATAAAATAAAATAAAGGGGTTTATTTAGGTCAGTTTTGGAAGCTGAAAGCCCAAGATGAGCTGGCTCTCTCTGGTTTGGTGTCCACCACTTTTACCTAAGAGAGATAGTTACTTTCTCTCTCTCTCTCTCTCTCTCTCTGTCTCTCCCTCTCCCCCCCCGCTCTCTTGTGAGTGGTCAAAATATAGCTAATGCAAGAATTGGGGTGCTAAAAGAAAAAATATGGGTGCTGGCATAGCTCAGCAGCATAAACACCTGCCTAGTACAAGGGCCTGAGTTTGATTTCTGATTAAACAAACAAACAAACAAACAAACAAACAACATGATCAGGTAGATGAAACACGCGCACCAGAAGCACTAGATTTCCAAAACCAGCAGTTTTGATTCTAAGATTTTTTTTTTTTACTCTCTCCTTAGCAAGTGAAGCTCAGTTTTCTTTCCCAGAAACAATCCTCTGGCTTAGTGCTGCCCTCTAAAATGTGGGGGCGTGGCAGGATGGCTCAGTGGTCTAAAGGGCCTGCTTAGGCAGCTGCAGGGACCACAGTTCCATCCCCGGCACCACATGCTGCGCCAGCCCTGCCCTCAGGGCAGACTGAGCTGGCCATAAAAATAAATAAATAACAAAACAAAAGTTCTGAAACAAGAAAAAAAAATTCTTAAAAAAAAAAAATAAATAAAAGTAAATGCGAAGAGGTAGTGAGACCTGCCCAAGTCTTCTCGCACTAGCCCTTCAGTTCACCACCCTGATTTCCCCTCCACTTCCCACCCTCAGCTCTGTGCCTGGGACCTAGAACTCAGATCTCTCTCCAGCCCCCTCACATGCACACACAGGCTCTAGCCTTAGCTATTGCTTTCTCTGCGTGCACTCTGAGCTGTGGCTCCTTCCGCTGTTTCATCTGCCAGTACGTTTCAGCTTCTGATTGCGGAAGGCTTTGTGTGATGCGCGGCGTTCTCCTCCTTCCCTGCTTTGTTCATGGAAATGAAATTTGAAGAATGCGGGGAAGGCCTGCTTAGCCTGGCACGTTGTAGCAGAAGCCTCACTAGATAGGCTAGGTTCTTGATTTCCTTGAAAATTCCAAGACAGGTTGATTTTAAGGGTTCCTTGTTCTTGGCAAATAATCTATGTTGGTTGCAAGTTAGATGGGAAGTCCTGGGCACGTCCAGATTTCCTTGCCGCAGAGGGAAGTCTCATTCGCCGACTATAGCAAGCTAGTGTCCGGCTTATCAGTGGGTACTCGATGGATCCAAGAATCAGGCCCCAACGTCTCCCCAGCACCCTCTGCCAGCTGGATTGAGCTCATCGCTCTCAGATTTCTCCCTGCTTGTCCTTTGACTCTTGTGCTTGCCTGGAGGTGAAAGTTTAGGAAAAACTCCCTTCTCTCATCTCCTGAAAGAAAATGTAAAACTATTCAGTTCTGAAGTGCCTAAGTTCTCTCTGTTCTGATAAACTACCAGAGCCAAATAAGATTTTACCTTTAGGAAAGGGAAGGGGGTTGGAATTGTTTCTAAAAAGTAGAAGTCAGAAGACCTCAGCGTTTAGCCCTTGTCTTGCTTTGTCACTTATTATTAGCGGGCAACTCTCAGGTGGCCTCTGTGACTCAGTTTCAACATTAGAAAAATATAGTAGCTAAGAATCATGCTTATGCCTCCTTTACCTGGATGTTGAAGAGACAGTATTTATTTAATAATCCCTTTGTTCACTACTTACAAATCTGTTTCATTGCTCAAAAGGGACATGGCTCAGAATACCAGAATATAGTTAGTGTTCAATAGGTGCAGCACTGCTGAGGCGGTGCTCGCAACCAGCCATAAGCAACTGCCCTAAATGAGGGAGCATCACAAAAGTGCAGATACGGGGGAAATCAGATTTTCATGTCGGGAGGTGTGACGTGCGCTGGCTCTAAAGGTGCATTTCCTGGTTTAACAAGTTCTCAAGAAAATTCTTTCTTAGTGACTATACCCGATATGCACAATTCTAAGGAAGAAAGGTGCATTTCCAGCATTTACAGCTGTGGAGGCTTCAGTCCATAGTCAGCTGGCTCCAAGGCAGAGTGGCGTGAGACCAGAGGGGAATGGGGCCAGAGGGGCATGGACAAGGACTAAAAGCTTAGATCTTCTTCTTCTTCTTTTTTTTTGTCTTTTTGAGACAGGTCTCGCTATGCAGTTCAGGCTGGCCTTGAGCTCACTTTTGTAGCCCAGGCTGGTCTTGAACTCGCACCAATCTACAGGTGTGCACCACCACACCCAGCTAGCTTAGGTCTTCCAATTTCTACTTTTTAGAAACAATTCCAACCCCCTTCGCTTTCCTAAAGGTAAACTCTAGACATAAGCCATTACACCTCAAAGCCTCCTGCGTTCCTAAGTGGGGCTCTTGGGACCCTGACTCTCAGATTCTGCTTGTAGCTGAATGGGTGGAGATGCTTACACTGGGGCAGGGGACTCAGCAGTGTGTGGACCTATGTGCTGAAGGTATTTTCTGTGAACTTGAATCCTTGAATATTGCTCAGGAATCTGTCATCTAGGATTCGCCTTCAGAGCCTTCTCTTCCGGTTAACCTTTTATCACCCATCTGATTTCATGCCACCTCCAAGAATACCACCTCTAAGAATGCTACCCTGAAAGTTATCCCTGTCCCAGAAGGGCTCATGGAACAAATTAAGATTCTCAAATCACATAGTTTGTGTTATGGCTTGTGTCTAGATGTCCCTGCAAAGCCTCATGCAGTCATGGGCATCTTCTAGAGTTTGTAATTAATTAATGACCTAATGCTGGGGTTGTGGGTATGTGTGTTATTCCTGCTCTGGAGTGGGTAATATGCATTATAATGTGAGGAGGGGAAAGGGGCTTGCTAGAAGCTGCAGCCACTTCCTCTCCCTCTGCTCTTTGCTGATTTCTACTGCCATGAACTGCTGCTGTATGCCATAGGCACTCTGCCTTAGAGCCAGCTGAGTATGGACTGAAACCTTCACTAACTGTGAGCTTTTAAATAAACCCTTTTCTTCCTTCATTTGGATGCTGGATATTTTGTCCAAGCAACAAGAGAAAAGTAATGGAGACAGTTTGCAAATCAATTGAATAATATAGCAAAAAGCAAAGGGAAAGAGATGGGGCTGTTTACGTACTTTTAGAACAGAGAACGAGGTGCATCTTGCCTGGCTCCTGGGATATGCAATGTCCCTGTGTCCTGTCTGCCACACAAGTGTTTCCTGATGAAGCTGTGGTTACAGGTTGAAGTTTCAGTAATAGCGAATGGAGAGTACCTGGGGACAACAGACCCTTGCATTATTAGCAACACACAGACGTGAGGACACTTGGCTACAGCTGTAGTTGACCAGTTAGCCAACCAATCCATTAATTGTACCTTTGTTTCTCTTGCTGAGCAACTATGGTACAATGAAGGGAGCTTCTGGGCTGTTACAGATGTTCAGCCAGTTCAAAATTCTTTTGCTGCCAGCTCAAAGGCAACATAAGGAAAGTGGGTGTGTTGGTGTATACCTACAGTCCCAGTACCTCAGAGGCTGAGTGGGAGCATCTCTGAGAATTTGGGACCAGACTGGGGATATAGTGAGTTCAAAGCCAGCCTAAACTACAAAGTAAGATCTTATCTCAAAAAACAAAAAAACAAAAAAACAAAAACAAAAACAAACAAACAAACAAACAAACACCAGGGCTGGGGAGATAGCTCAGTTTGCCTGGCAAACTTAAGGATTCAGGTTTGATCCCTGGTACTGCTTTCCATGTCAGCCACAGAAAATGGGCATGGTGGCACATGCCTATAATCCCAGTGCTAGGGAGGCTGAGATAGGGGGGTCAGTATGAGTCTGAACTGTGGAGCGAGACCCTGTACCAAGTAAAAAAGAAGTTTAAAAAAAAATCAAAACCAAAAAAGTTAGCATAATTATGCTTATCATTTGGTCTTTCTACCTTTTCAAATCTATAGATAATAATCTTGCTGTAGTGGATATTCTATTTCCCACAACCCTGACGAATTATTTGTTTCCTTAGTCATTATACTATTTGTTTATTTATTTATTTATTTATATTTTTAAAGTCATTATACTATTTAAAACAGTTTCAGAAGTCTGCCTAATTTTTCTCAAGCTATTTACTAGTTTGTCATGTCCTGAGGCTGGTCCTTAAACTGACTTTGTAGCCTATGCTGGCCTTGAACCTGTGGTGATTCTCCTGCTTTGGCCTCCCAAGCAATGGAATTACAGCCTGCAATGCCATGCATGTCAACTTCTTATTTTAGTCAGACAAATTTGTAGAAAATCTGGACTAAAAATGATACATGAGGTGATGCTTATTCATTTTATAAAGTATTGTTTCATTTTATAAACAAGTCTCCTTGGGAAGTTCTCCTAGTATTTAAAACCTGATTCATTTGATAGCAATTAATATATCTATAATCAAAGGCAACTCATGTAAATGAAATACCCTTAGGTCACAAAGGACATAGTTTATTTTTTTCCTTTTCAGTGCCTGTTACTCTGCATATAGGTAGTATTTCATTTTATTTTTTGAACAAAAAGTCTAATTATGTTCATATAGCATACAGTTCACCTATTTATTATAATTTTAAAAAATGCATCTTTATTTTCAGAGCAAAATACATGGAAAATAAGGCCATAATATAGACAACCAACCCTGCTGTCGAACTATGGAGGGATTGGGGCTTGAGTCCATTGTTTCCCGCCTTAGAAGCAGTGAACCTATTTAATGTGCTGTAGCATATTCAAAGACATGTATGGCCCTCAGGAAGTCTTTTAAAGACAGAACCTGGTACCACTGGGGAATACAAAACCGGACAGGAGGAAACCAACTCAAATACCACTGTGGTTGCTATTGCCCAAAACAAAATAGTAATGGCTTATTACAGTAGAAATTTCTCTCCATAGTCACAGAATAATGCCCTCCTGCAGAGATGCCCTCACCTTCAGAACCTGCAAATGTTACCTTTAGCAGCAGTAAAAAAAGGACCTTGCAGACATAATTAATGTTGTGGTCCTTGAGATGAGGAGCTTGCCCTGGATTGCCCATGAGGGCTCCTTAGAAGTGAGAATCTGTCCTGGGTGTGGTCTGAGAGAGATGCTTTGATGGAAAAGGGCTGGAGAAAGGAAATGGGAGAAAGATCTAGCTTGTCGTTGTTGGCCCTGGAGATGGAGGCAGGAAGCAACTGATAGAGGCTGTGGGAGTCTCCCACAGAGAACAGGCAAGAAAACAGAGATTTGCCAAGAGCAGACAAGAAGCCCTTCCCTGGCCATTGCATTTGTAGCTCAGGGATACCCGCACTGGACCTCTGAACTAAGAAATTGCAAAAAATGAACTTGGATAGTCTGAAGCCGCTGAATTTGTAATTATTTGTTGTGACAGAAACATAAAATTAGTACTTTGGTACTTTTGCTAGTGATGGCCTTGAGGACTCAGACAGTACCTACGTAGTTGTAGAAGACTCTTGATGGAAATCTGGGGTTTTTAGAAGCATTTGTCATGAGGACTCACAAGGAATAAAGATCTGGTACTAAAAACTGGGGAGAGTGAATCCTCGTTATATCTCAGCAGGAAGGCCAGCAGCATGGGGCCTTGCGCTTAGATGGAAAAGAGCTTAGAGAGAATGGACTTGGGTATTTAGGAGAGGCGATCTCCCAGCTAAATGTTAAAGATATGGCCTGTGTTTATCTTGCTGCTTATACTAAAATGTGAGTGGAACAAGATAAACGTAAGCAAAGAGTCACGAGTTGGATGCAGAGCCTATCTGTATGATAAAAGATGCTAAAATTGCAGGACTTACATTTTAGGAAGGAATGTGGGATAGAGCTGTGCGGACTTTTGTTAATATCTCAGAAAGATGAAAGAACACTCATTGCACAAAGGCTCTGTGAAGGCTGTGACACACAGATACCTAATCAGAGCAGAACATCTAAAAAGCTTACAGGCGTGGTCCCTCAGCCATCTCAGCAAAAGCAGAAAAGGGTGTAGGATTATCCAGCAAAGACCCGTGGACAAGGCTCCTGCTGGATGCAGCCAGTTCCTGTAATATACAGGTGACTCACCAGGTTTGGAACACCTGTGTAGCCACAGAAGCAGAGCAGCTTGGCCTGAAGGGATGGGGTGGGAGGTGAAGGGAGGCTGCTGCCCTCCTCACCCCTGCCCCCGGTTTCCCAGTTGGCACGTGCTGCCTTTCATGACAAGAGAAGGGCATGGATGGAAAAGGAAGGAAGGAGGACATGAGAGGTGGACATTTCTGGGTACCTTTCCTAGGCAAAGCTAAAACAGAGTTAATGAGTAATTTCATAGCCATAGAGTAGTGACTGTGGCTATACCTATCCAGATATTGTGGGACAGAACAGCAATATATATATATTTCTTTTTTTTTTCGTAGTGTCTCCTATAAGCAGCTCTGATTCATAGTGATCCTCTTGCTTTCAGCTTCTCCAGCACTGGGATTATAGGCATACACCACCATGCCTTGTCTCTGTGGCTGGCTCAACACATCTGGGGCCAGGGTCAGTGTGGCATGTGGTGCCAGGGATTGAACTCTGGTTCCTGTGCTTGTCTAAGCAGGTGCTTAGTCTGCTGAGCTATCTCATCAGCCCTTTAGTATTATATTTTTTAAACATATGGTTGATGCTTAGGAATATATTTATACTGCTTATAAATATATCTCCTACGATCAGTGATATTTTGATGACCGAAAAAGCTAGTATAGAAAGCTAGCACAATTTTTCAGGATGTCAAAATTAGAACCATCTCAGCTCAACTCCAGTGAAGATGAGTTTTCATGCCAACATAAACAGAGAAAAGTGGAAATACAGTGGCATATGAATACAATTAACCAGTATGTCACTACCTCAGTTTTAAAAAAGAGCATTGGCAGTTTTAATTTTGAAATTCCTCGTTCATCCAGCCTGCAACTTATTAACTGTATTTTCAAAGACTTGTGTATTCATTTAAAAGCAGACTAGAAATATCCTCTATGTGTGCCAAGCTCCAGCTTGGATTCTCAGGAGAATAACGCTCATTAAGATGCATTGCACTGGGTATGTATAGGCTGGTGGTATACGGCCACACGTTTTCCCTCTCTGTGTAGCCAACATGCTTATTGCTATAAATTGGTCTTCCCTCCTTTCCAAGGTGGGGTCTGTTTTACATCATGAATGTGGGCTGACCTGCGTCTCAGCTTGTGCAGTAAAGTGTACCGAGAGGGGCACCAAGAGAGACTTACCTCAGTGAGGGATCCAGGGCTTGCAGCCACAGGAGGCACCAGGGCTTCGCTGACAGCTGGTCATGTGAGCAGGCCACTCTGTGAGGTTTGCTTCTACTGAATGCTAGCTGAGAGCTGTCCCTTGAGTCCATGCAGGTGACTCCTTGAAGGACCACCCATCTACAGCTGACCTACTCTGGGGCCTTGCGATATCATGGGCTAATAAATAAATAAAATGATCATGGTTTGAAGCCGCTAAGTTTTGAATCTTGTTCTTGTTTGTTTGCTTGTTCTTTGGCTTTGACAAGATCTTGTTAAGCCACTGAATGGACCAGACTGGGCTCAAATTTGCAATCCTGCCACGTTAGCGTCCCAGAGTGCGGGGCTGGGGCAGTTCCTGTTACACCACAGTATATGGTTGCTATGATTGGTGCACAGCCGGATGAGTGTATGTCCATATTTTTTTAATTCTAAAAGGTTATCAAGGATTTTTATGGATTTGTAGTGTTTCAATTCATTGATTTCTCACATTTACATATCTTACCTTGATTTTTTTTCATACATTCTGTTCACATTTTCTGGATATCCTATTGCTCCTTCTGGGTTTTGCTAGTGATGGCCTATTTCCTGTCAGATTTTCACTGGAGTCCTACTTGGTGAGGGCTGCCTTCTTTTGCACAATGGGATCACTGTAAGAGTCAGGGGCGTGGCTCATGGGCAGGTTACCTCTGCTCTTCTCAACCCGGCTGTTCTGAACATGTCCTCTGTACTGACCAGGGGAGTCATTCTGAGCAGCATTCTTCCTTAAGGAACAACCTCTGTGTACTCTGACTGTTCAAATAGAATTTTCCACGTCAGGATTGCACATGAATCCCCAAAGGACACTTTCCTTGAATGGTATATAGGAGACATCGCCTTTCTGTGGTTCTCAGTCACATAGAAATCTGTCATCCCTGCTGCTTTCATTGTTGATGAGATGCTGTACCTGACACTTGCAAGTTAAAGGAGTGCTGCATATTTCAGCTCATGTTTCAGTCTATGGTCTCCAGGCTCCTACGTAGGACAGCACAGCAGTGGAGAGTGCTCACAGCTTCAGACAGGAAGCAGAAGTCAAGAGGGGCACAGAGGAGGGAGAGATAACCTCTTGGATCACGCCCATGATGACCTGCTCCACCAGCTCCACCTCCCAACAGGAAGTCACTCTACACCCCAGTAACCCAATCACTTCCCCAAAGCCCCACCTATGAGTGCCTGAGTCTCTTGGGGGACATCTAGATATAAACCCTAACAGTACCCCTCATAGGGTTTTTCCTAGCTGTGAGCAGTATCTGGGCTGGCTCCAGGAATGAATTTAGTCTGTCTCTACTTATGAATCAAAGAATGTTCTAATCTTCAGAGGACCTGCGTCTTCAGTAGAGAGATGTACTCACTACTGACTGGATGTTTTAGCCTATAAATTAACAGGAGATGAGGCTTGTAACTAGGAGACCAAAATATTTAGGGTCTTTTATATAATATGTCTGTCTTTTTCTTCATTTCCCATTGGTTCTCAGTAATACAATCTTTCCCTGTACTTTGTGTTTATGTGTGGTATTTCTCCTTGAGTTGTGAAATTTGAGGAATGGTAACATTTAAAATTTATAAGCTCATGGTTCTTCGTGAGGAGTAGGAGAGCAGATGGCTTACATACTGTACTATATACTTGTCTCTAGTTGTTTAAATAAATAATTTACAGCCGGGTGTGGTGGCTCACGCCTGTAATCCCAGCACTTGGGAGGCTGAGGCAGGAGGATCAGTGTGAGTTTGAGACCAGCCTGGGCTACAAAAGTGAGCTCAAAGCCAGCCTGAACTGCACAGTTGAGACCCTGTCTCAAAAATAAAAATAAAAATAAAAAATAAATAATTTACAGAGAATTTTATAAGAAGTATTACAGTCTTACAGCCAGTATGATAAGGTCTTAGTCACCAAGAGGTCACACTATGGTCTTAGGATTATTGCATGCGTGAGATTTTCCTGTTGATCAATTACTTACCCTATTTTACTTTAAGCTGCTCAAAAGTAGGTATTTGAAGAGAGTAAGGCTTACCAAAACACCAGCTGAGTGTGTAGTAGTACATGCAATAGTGCAGTGGAAATTTTATCAAATATATGTGAAATGCTAACCTAGTTATTGCTTGAAAAAAATTTAAAAGCTCACAGAGATTCCTAAGGAGCTCATTTTATGGCCAAAGGGTATTTGGAGAAAGGTCATGTCTTTTATATATTTGAGCTCATGATTTCTTTTGAGGAAAACTGCCAAACCTTCAGCTCTCTTCTGGGAAGGTCACAGCAGACAGCTCTTTTTAAAGATTGCTTCCTGTAGCCTCGTAACCCCACTGTCCTGGCCAAGGCTGATGGGATCAAGGATGTGTGGATGCACAGCTGATCCCAGGGGAGCCGCAGGTCAGCCGAGATGCTCCATCCAGCTTTTTTCAAGCATTAACCAAGTTAGCATTTCACATACATTTAATAAAATTTCCACTACACTATTGTATGTACTACTGTACAGTCAACTCGTATTTTAGTAAGCCTTATTCTCTTCAAATACCTACTTCTAAGCATCTTAAAGTAAAATAGGGTAACTGATTGATGGGAAAATCTCATGCATACCATAATCATAAGACAACAGAGTGACCTCTTGGTGACTAAGACCTTACAATACTGATGATAAGACTATAATTCTTCCTATAAAATTCTCTGTAAATTATTTATTTACAGAGATCCATCCAGTCCAATTTACTTTTGCGGAAGGTAGAATCCATCTACCCAGAGAGTTCTCAGTAATAAAGTGGCAGAGAAGCCAGGAAGAAGGAGCCATGAAACAACAGAAGCTACCGTGCAGTGAGTACAGGGGAGACTGCTAGAATTGGGTTCACCTGAAGGTAGAGCCGCAGGCTGGGCAGCAAGGGAAGATGTCCATGGCAGAAGAGCCAAACATGAGTACGCACTTGGGCGGAGCCCTTGCTCAGTTCCTTTGATCCCTTTATTCCGAGCTCACGCTTCTTTTGCACTCTCAAGGCTCCTCTGTGTGTGCTGCATGGCCCTGCCTTCCAGGCTTTACCTGGTTGGATAGATCAAGATTGGAGTGTCCTGTAAACTGAGCTTCTCAGGTAGTCTTTCCTGGCGTGATGGGATTGCGACTGAGAGGTCAGTTATCTCTCTCTGCCTATGGCTACAGCAAAGGGACAGGAATTATGGGGAGAGAAGACAAAGCTGGTGTGTGGAGATGAGTTAGCTCTGTCACTGACAGAAGTACCCCAGGGAAACAATATGAAAGACCAATTTTGGGTCATGGTTTCATGGACTTTAGTCCAAGCATTTGGGGCTGTGGTGGGAGTTTGTGGTCTCCACCTTATGGTGGCTAGGAAAGGGGATGGGATGGAAAGAGAGAGAGAGGGAGGGAGAGAGAGACAGAGACAGAGACAGAGAGAGAGACAGAGAGAGACAAAGACAGAGAGACAGAGAAACAGAGACAGAGAGAGACAGAGAGATGGAGAGAGGCAAAATAGATCCTTTAAAGGCACTCCAAAGGTCCTACCTTTCCCAACTAGTTTTCTGTGCCTGAAGGTTCTCAACAGCATCATAAGCTGGGACCAAGCCTTACAACACCTGAGCCTCTGGAGATTTTAGAGACATCTATAGTGGGAGGAAAAGGGCATAAAGGGAAGAAAGGAAAGAAGGAGGGGAGGAAGGAAGGAAGAAAAAAAGAAAGAAAGAGAAAGAAAGAAAGAAAAAGAAAAAGAAAGAAAGAAAAAGAAAGAGAAGGAAAGAAAGAAAGAAAGAAAGAAAGAAAGAAAGAAAGGTGTAGACAGGGAGGCTATACTAAAAAAGGCAGAGACACTGGGTGTGTGTCATCACTTTCTATTTTCTGGCTCTTGTCCCTCAAAGAAAATCCTTAAGCTTAAGCTCTCAGAATACTTACATTTTTATGCTACCCCATTTCCATTTTTTTTTTTTTTTCCTCTTGAAAAGGAAGTTGGCTTGAGGTAGTTCCCAAGTTTTTCAAGTTTTTCAGGGGGAAGTATCAAGGAGGACATGGAGTTTGTGTGGAATCCTGTGGTAAATTTGTGTTCTCCACGAACCCAGTAGGACAGGTGTTAAGATGACCTCTTGCCTCCATAAGCCCTTAGCTACCTATAGTCATTTCTTGCCACCCAGAAAGGACCAACAGACAAATACGCTTGGAGAATCTGGTAGACTAAGGATATCAGGTTGTACTGATGGAATAATAGAGTGCAGAACTGAAGGAGTTAGATTCTTAGCACTGGATATTGCTTGCTACTGGAGTACACTTTGGCTACCCTCTTTTGGGTGCCCTTTTCTTGATAGGTCCCTTTGTGTCACTGTCACTGGAAGTCCAGGAATGTCTTGGTGCAGTAGGAGTAGGGGACCTCATGGCCAGTTTCTCACACTTGTAGGTCTCCTTTTCTTAGTTGAAGCTGGTTCCCCTTCATGGTGGGCAGATAGATACCTTAGTACTAAAGAAGCATTCAGTGGTTGTGGCTTTAGCAAGGGCTAGGAAGGTGTTACTCATCTTCTGTGTACCCTGAGGCCTAGCAGATGGCTTAGCACATGGCCTAATACCCAACAGGCCCTCCCTCAACATTTACTGAGTGAAAAGACTGACTCAGTAGTTTTTCTCATTGGCAATTTAAAGGATGAAAGGAATAGAATGTAAAACCTGACACCAGACTGCATACTAAATTATGTAATCTTAGGACACAAATGAATGGATGCCTCACAAAATTCTTTAGGTTGATAATGATGATGTCCAGATCCTGTGTGATTGCCTGACCCACGGGATTCCTGAGTATAGAAAATGTAGATAAGGATACTGGGCCTCCAGGTCATTGGCAAGGAGCTTATTTTCCTTGTCCCTTAACTGTATTTTGATTTTGAAAGAAAGAAAGAAAAAAAAAAAAAAAAAAAAAAAAGCTAGCCCTAGGCTACTGGGCCACTCACCCCGTCTTGCTGGATTTCCCAGGGGGATGACTTCAAGCTTTCTCAGAGGCTTATTTGCTGGAGGGAGGTTTATAGTTTCCACATACATTTTAATGACTAGAAACATCTGTCGTCCCCCCGCCCCCCAGGCCCAGTGGCCATGGGAATCCCATAGCCAAGCACAACCACACTAGCTGTGTCTTGGACACTTAGAAAAATAATATAAGGGACTGAGGCTTTCTCTGTGAACTTTTCTGTCTCCCTGAAGCACATTTCATTATCCCTCTCTGGCTGTCTGCTCCATGGTGAATAGACACATCTGGGACAGGATCCGTTGCCCCCCTTTGCCACGTTGGTTTGCAATATAATAGCTCCCACTCTGAAGTCAAAGTGCTGGCCTCCAGACTGTGGCTCTGCCACCAAGCTGTGAAGCTGGATCGTATACTTAATCCCTCTGTGCCTTGATTTCCTAATGTATAAAACAAGGTGAGTCATTAAATGATAGACTTGAGAAAATTAAGAAAAGATAATACGAGTGTTATGGTTTGTGTCTACTTGTCCCTGCAAAGCTTCATGCAGTCAGGGGTCAGGGACTTCTAGAGTTCAGACTAATTCATGATCCACTGGGATTATGTGTCTTAGTACTGCTGGAATTACGGATCTTAGTACTGCTGGGATTAAGTGTGTGGTCTGAGGTGGACATCCTTAGGCAGAGAGCCTGCATGTAATATAGGAGAGAGAGACAGACTCCCTCTCTGTTGCCTCTGTTGCAATTGTTCCACCTCCATGAACTGCTGCTCTCTGCCATGTGCCAGTCTGCTTTGGAGCCAGCTGAGTATGGACTGAAACCTCCAGTAACTGTGAGCTAAATAAACCCTTCCTTCCTTCATTTTGGGTGTCAGGGTATTTGCCCAAGGAACAAGAGAAGAATAACTCAGACAACCAGCACATAACTTAGTGAAATGCCCAGCTTAGGAAAGTACAGTTAACAATATTAATTTCTCAGCTTTCCCCAGTCATCTGTGCTGGGCCTGTCTCTTGTGTATCCTTGTGTTCCCAGAGACAAGGAAGTGGTGGGTCTTTGACGTCTGTGTGCCAAGTTGAATTGTTGAATCCATGGCTCCCCGTGGTCTACTGTATTAAGACCATGCTCCCTGGAATAAAAATAATTGAGGTTCAAATTACCATTTTCTGCTCATCACATTGGTAAATTAATTAACTTTCCATGTTTCAGTTTATTCATATGTAAAATGGTAAATAGGATAACATCTAGCTCACAGGATAGTTGTGAAGATTGAGAAAGATGAACTACTTTCTTAGCATCTGAAGGATGGAAAGAAAATCTTAAGGAAAGTTAATTATGATTCTTATTAAATACATTATGAGTATTATTGCATTTCTTACATCATAACAATCACAGTTGGAAGCCTTTTCCTCCTAGCTGGAAGCAATCTTATTCTACATTCCATCACTCAAAATAATTATTAAATGCCAATTATGAACCAGACACTATGCTAGACAGTGCCTGTGTAGTAGAGGATAAGTTGGACATTGAGTCTTGCTTTCACAGAAGTTGGAGTTTGAGGGAGGGGTCACTCGGAGTACTTAACCCATACTTTGGGATCAGAAAGAGGTAAGGTGGTATTTTGTTTCAGAAATAGGTAAGGTATTTTGTTTCAGTAGTGAGGAAATTCTTCTCTAGGAGCTTCCAAAGGGACAGCTGCAGAATCACGTGCCCACTTTTAGAACGATGTCTGGCAAGGGGATGAGCTTGCCCTGGCTGGCTCAGACCTCTTATGACCTATTCTCTGGTGCTAGTGGTTCTCCATCTACCTCTAAGAGGGAGAGGCAGGAAGAAAAGATTCCAGAAGGCCACCTCGTAGGAGGCCACATTGTTCATACAAAACGCACTGCAGGCCTCTTGCCTCCTCAGCCGTGTGCCCCTGAGGGGAACAGCGGCAGGAAAAGTTATTGTCCATCCATTTTTGGACCCATTAAGCAAGAAGTAAGATGACCTGACTTCACCTCCTCAGTGTCCTTCCTCGTCTCTCTAGTCAGGAAGAAATGTGCACCGGGAGTGGGGTAGGGCAGGTGGTTTTCAAGGCTGTTTTTCCGATGGAAAGAAGGTGATGCCATGCCAGAGCACAGGAAAGGCTGTGCCTCAGGAGAACAGACCATGTGGTCACAGTACTTGCTCTCATTCTTCATGTCACATGGAGCATAGCATCTCAGCCAGGCTGCAGCCGAATGCCTGTGTGTACAGACCTCTGTCCTCTGGATCCTGAGCTCCTCAGGATCTGGCCTGGTACCCAGGCTGAGCACTTGAGTGACAGCTCCCACACATTCTGGCACACAGTGAGGGCCTGATACGTGCTTGCTGTACCACTTAGCTCCATGGTGTGGGATGGCAGCACACTGCTTCCAGGGCTCTTGAGGGAGACTCAGCCTGTTGAAGGGCTACCGGGCAATACTGGGGCTGACAGGATGAGGCGGGGTGCATGCTGCTCCTTTATTTAATTTTCAGCAGACACATGGAGCACTCGCTGTGCACACCCAGGTTTACCCCCAGGAGCTGGGATCTAGAGGGGGACGTGGTTCAGTTCTTCTTCCCCATGATTCTCTGGGAAGGAGGCTGACCTTTTTGGGCCACCTCTGTATACACAAATGTGCTTTTTGATTTTCTACTCACTTCCTGCTGCCCATAGGAGGAAAGCAGGGCCGGTGTCTGACTTTAGGAGCTGTAGACAATCTTCTTATTCAGCCAGAGCCAGAGGTGAGAGGCAGGGTCTGTTAGTTCCTGGCTACCTTTCAAATAATCTCAGTTTCCAGCTCTGTAAAAAGGGTGCACACTAGTGGCACCCACTTTGTAGGTGAGGGTGAGGGTTGCTGCAGGGGTGAAGTTAGCCAGGGCACGTCAGTGCTGGGCACATGTGCCACCACTGTTCTCATTGCTCCTGTTGCCTTCAAGGCTACCAATCAATGCTTCCTTGTGGAAAAGTGATCAGACCGTGCAGGCTGAGAACACACAATGACACAGTGTTCTAATTAATGATTGCTGGTAGATTGTAGACCAACTGCAAATGAATCTTTAAAAATACTAGGCTTAGTAATCCAATTTTAAGGTTTTGATTAATTTTTATTAAAACATTTTGCATGACATTTGTTGTAGGAGTTAAGTGAATTGGACCAAAGCTGAAAAAAGTCTTGCTGCCTATTAGGTATTGGAGAAACCATGTAATTGTTTAAATAAAGCTTCTAAAATTAGGAACTGGAGAGATTAAGTGTAAAAAGGGAAACAGACCATGTAGGAAAGGTGTTGTGCATGTCCTCTGTCCAGGTGTTTATTCCTTTGGCCTTCCCATATTTGTCACCGAAGAATCTATCATAATAATTGGCAAAAATCAAAGCATTTGCCTTTAATTTTGGCCAGGGCTTTCTCTGGGTTGTGGTTCTGTTCTGAAGTCAATGTATTTTTCTCATTCATCTTATGAGACTTTTACTAAAGTTGCATCTAACCACAAACATGTAGCATTTAAAAAGAGAATATAAGCCGGGCGTGGTGGCGCACGCCTGTAATCCTAGCACTCGGGAGGCTGAGGCAGGAGGATTGGTGCGAGTTCGAGACCAGCCTGGGCTACAAAAGTGAGCTCGGGACCAGCCTCAACTGCATAGCGAGACCCTGTCTCAAAAAGACAAAAAAATAAAAATAAAAAAATAAAAAAAATAAAAAGAGAATATAAATCTTACAGGGAGACCCAGTGTATATCCTGAAATTCATTTTTTCAATCAGCTTTATGGTCTCGGTATTTATCTGTGTTGATAGAACCTATGCCATTCCTTTTGGCAGCTGTGCAGTATTCTGCTGCAGCCATGCACTGCCATGCATTTTCCTACTGGCCATTCCTGGACCGTTTGCGGTTGCCACTATTGCCAAGAGCGCCCTCACGAGTACCCTTGTATTTATCCTCTTGTGCAATGTCTGAGGCACACTTAGAAGTGGGGCTCCTGGGGTCACAGAGGACTGGTGGTTGGCCTCTAACATGGCCATGCAAGTTCACCCTGCTGCAGCTGGGCCCAAGAACTTCCTTTCCTTACACTTCCATGCCACAGGGGGTCTTTGGGACTTCTCCAGCATTTCCAGCTCCTATTAGCTGGTGATGAAATCATTAGCCTTTGCTGAGGCTAAAGGACAGCATACCCAGAGAAAGAATAAGTGAATGAGTGAAGAAATACGATGGCTTAATTAAGCAGTAACCATTTCTCCGACTACAACTGAAGTTCCATGCCTCTAAGGACCTTATCCCCAGTTCTTGCATAAAGTAGATGCTCCTAGATGCTTCTTATTATTAAATGCAAGGAGGAAGGATGTGTGTGTGTGTGTGTGGGGGGTTCTTCTTTCTCCAGGAGACCCCGGCACACTGCCTGAGAGACCTTCAGGCTTCCCTCTTAGGACTGCACAAGGCAGGCTCCAGCTATTTCTGTCTCTTTAGCTGTGGAGGCCTGAGGCAGGCTTGGCTAATGGGCGGTGATGGTGGGGTGTGAACTAGGCGCTTTTTCAATGGGAAATTAAATCTGCTCAGCGGGATCTGGGCAGAAGCTGGGGGCTGGTCTGAAGCGCGAGCAGCTGGAGGAGCTGTCCATCTGGCTCTTGCAGGCCTCTGGTTCTTGAGAGGTTATTCTTAGCCCTCTTTTCTCCAGTCTTCATATTCTCTTAATCAGGGCTCTCTTAACGTTGCGGTTGGAGCCTCGCTCCCTTTCTTCTGTAAAGCATCGCTGTTCCACATAGTGATTGTTTCCCTCTTTGGCCTTTCAGAGTGAGTGGGCGGCTCCTTTTGCTCTCACACACTGTACATTGCTTCCCACCCGGCTCCTTTCTTGAGTGTCACTGAGGCCGGTGGGGACCTATTATATGCGCCGGGGGTATGGCCCCTACCTCGTTTGTTTACAAAGAACTTAACATTCAGTTCTCCCTGCTAATAATTTCCTCCTAGTAACATCTAACAGGAGCACATTTGCTGCCCTTCCTCCTTCCTCCTCCCACCTCATGTGCCCTGAATTCTGCTGGGTTAATTTTACCTGAGCTTCAAGAGGCAACAAAGCGGAGGGCGGCAGGCTGAGCTCCAAGCCCTGCCTGCTGCAGCCCGGTCCTAACCCCTCCTGTCAGTGCTGCCCTCTGTGGTGAATAAGCTCCTCTACACCCAGGGGTCTTTAGTCCCCAGAACAGTGGAAGCCCAGGCCCCAGAGGCGCCGCGACTTCCGCAGCATCGTCTGGCTGTGCAGAGGGAAGGTCTAGGTTTGAACTGCATTTTTTTTTTTTTTTTTTTGCGGGACCAGGGTTCAAACTCACGACCTTGCACTTGCCAGGCAGGCACTTGAGCCTCGGAGCTATCTCCCCAGCCCCTGAACTGCATTTTTTGATGCTAAGTCCCCTCCCTTTTCTTTGAGCCCTTGTTGACGGGGATCGAATGCCTAAGGGGACGGTAGGTCACGTAAACAACAAGAAGTCATTCGGCGCTCTTAGCTGTTAATAAGAACTGTGGGCTGTGCAAGGTGCGCCAGCTTCCCCACCACTGGAACGCAACACCCAGCACCCAGGACTTACAGAAGACCTAGCCTGGCTCACAGACTCAGAGGCTTCAGTCCGTGGTCTTCTGGTCCAAGGCAGGGGCCACATGGTGGAAGGGCATGCGTTGTGAAGCTGCTCACTTCCTGTGGGCTGAGAAGCAGAGCACGGGGCAGAGTGCCAGGGAGCGATGGGTCCTTCAGGCGCGCATCCCCAGCTGGCCCGTCCTAACTGCCTTCAGCGACAGTGTCGTTGGATTCATCCATGGATGAGCGTAACAACCTGATGATTTCGGCTAGGGGTCTGAACCCAGTCAAGCTGACAGTTAAGGTTAGCTGGCACAGAGGATGTGCCTGGCCTAAAGGCACTATGGCAAAATGTTTGCTATAGTTGGGAAGTTGCTTTGCTCCCTAAGGTCCAAGTGGTAGAGGCGTGGTCCTCAGGGTGGTGCTGTCGGGAGATAGTGAGGATCTTAGGAGGTGGAAGGTGACGTGTGACGGGTGACGAGTGACGGTGGAGTCCTTAGACCACTAGGAGTGCTCTTAAAGGGGAGTGTGGTGGCCTGGCCTCTCAGTATTCCTCCTGCCTCCTGATGTTAGCAGATTTTGTTCTCTCATGTGCTCCTGCCATGATGCCTTGCTAGTAGGCCAAAGCAAATAGGGCCCCAAACTTGGACTGGAACTTCTAGAACTATGAGCTAAACAAGTCTTTTCTCTTTAGAAGTTAATAGCTTCAGATTTTTCATGATAGTGACATAAAGCTGACAATTAAACATTTAAAAAGCAACAAGAAAAGAGAAAACCATTTATTTTTTTGCTTGTTTTTTATTTTTTTGTATTTTAGGGAAGGGTCTACAGATTGTTCACAATCCCACTACTAGATAGGACTCATAGTGATCTGCCTGTTTACAGCCTCCCAAGTGCTGGGATTACAGGTATGCCACCATGTGCAGTCTCAACTGCCATCTCGGTTCACCCTGGGGGTGAGGCAGGCACAGTGTGCCTGGGGATCAAACCTCTGGCCTCTGTGCCATCTTGTGAGTGCTTTAATCCACTGAACTGTTTGGCTGGCCCTAAAACCATTTGCTTATCACCTACTCAGTGCCATTTGTTATATCGCCTACTCAGTGCCCAGTCTATAGTCTACCTCTTTGTTAGTGGAAAATGGAGAACATTTGAATACTGTCATTGTCACTGAGTAGCTTTCCTTAGTGGCACCAGTCAGGACTACCTTGGTTGTAGTACAGTAATTCTGTGCCATCAGGTAATAGAATACATTAAAGATAAGTAACTCAATGTTTCTGTTGCCTTTAGAATAGAATTAGAACTTCTAGGACAGAATTACAAATCCAGGCATAGGAGGATCCTGTGCCTGCTACCATCGCTCCTCCCATAGGGTTTTCCAAAGGTGGTATTCAGCATGACGGTACATTAAGGGTTGTGCAAGCCCCGGGCACCTATTTCAACTGGGCCAAAGATTCTACTTCTCTTACCTCCCTACTTTCCTCTCTCTTTCCTTGCAGTGATGATCAGGGCAACTGGTTGCTCAAGTCAATAGGTGGACAGGCAGTGACCATGACAGTGGATGAACAGGCCCCCCCCCAGGGGACCCCAAATTTGCCTCCCCACACTGAGCCTGCACCTACAGAAGAGAGAAGGAAATGTATGGCTCCAGTCTTGAAGGGGGGGAACCCCACCATAGCCCCACGAGTCCTTCAGTCAATGTGATTCAGTCAGTGTCTGAAAACTGTCTTCTGAGGGATACAGGGAGTAGGCCCAAGACTTGTGGGCCAGTGCAGGAGCAGGGACTGACATGTGACCGCCTCAAAAGGGAACTGGTTGAGTCTGTGGCCCCTGAGAATGGCTCTGCTTCCTACCACCTGTTATATAACATCGTCCCTTACAGTTTCACCAGGAAAATAGGAGTAACTGATGTGAGGATGATGAAGGTTCACAGAGATAAGGGTGCGCGCATTGCTCCAGGTGGCTTATTCTTCTTCCTTTATATTTTGCTTCCTTGATGTTATCTTAAGCTGCCCAGTTCAGTGAGGACCTCAGGAAGCCTTCAAAGGTTGGCAGAACGATTAGGGAGAAAACAATTCGTAGAACAGGAATTAACAACAGTCTGCCAATTTTCCTCTTCAGAACTTGTCACTTGCCCAAATGCCCTGATTCTACCTGTTTAATTTTTTCCTGTCCAGCTTCCTATCCTTAGATGGTCCTAGGAGGCTGCAATCCTGGACAAGGTAGCTGGGATTCTGCTGGATGAGGGTCTGGCTGCCTGTGTGCTTCTGCTGCAGTGCAACTGGGGCCTGCTCCAGTGCTAGCTGTCTTTCTTTCTTTCTTTCTTTCTCCTCTCTCTTTTTCCTTCCTCACTTCCTTCCTTCCTTCCTTCCTTTCTCCTCTCTCCTTTTTATAATTTTTTATATATTTTACTACAGGGTCTATGGGGTCTCACTACACAGATTGGACTAGTAGCCATCCTTCTGTCTTCAGCCTCCCAAGTGCTGGGATTCCAGGCTCAGGCCACCATGCCCAGTCTCTGTTGCCCTCTCAGTGCACCCCAGGGATGCGGCAGCACTGCACACCTGGGATCCAATTCTGGTCACTGTGCCACCTAAGCAGGTGCTTCAGTCTGCTGAGTGGTGCCGGGGATGGAACTGTGGTCCCTGAGGCCACCCAAGCTTTCCAAAGCAGGCGCTTTAGACCACTGAGCCATCCCGCCGGGCCCGGAAAATTTAGAATTTATTCAAATAGCACTGTGGTTACACTTTCCTCCCCACCCCCATCTTTATATTCATGTCCTTGAGCACATTTTATAGAAAGCAATGAAAAACAGTTTGTATTAGATACTGCCTAGACACAGAATTAGATTTTTATTAATGTGAGATTCCTATCATGTTTTTTTTTTTAAAGAATTGACAAGCTGTGCTGTGCTAAAATGCTGATTTGCTCTTAGTTTTCACTGAGCCCTGCTGACAGAATAAAGGCTCAGCAAAGTAAAGATGTGAGCAGGTCTGAAAAACAAGTAATGTACAAGTTGCATCATTTCAGAACAGAGTCAGTTCTCTACCCTTGGCATGATCTCTCTGGTTCTCCCTCTCTTTCTTTTCTCCACTTCTTTCCATTTCCTCTTGGTGAAGCTGGAAAAAAAGTTGACAGATGCGAAGGGCGTTTTCCAGGAAATTATGACCCCCGGAATGTAGTCCCAGCTCTGAGAATCCTCGGTGCACTGGCCATCACCCCGTGGGCTGGGCATTCTATGTAGAGAACGAGTGGGGGGCTAGGCTGTCCCCCCCAGCTCTAAGCTGTCGTTGAGCGTGGGCCTGCAGGTCTTAGTAGCTGGTCACTCGCGTAACCCCGTAAAGCAGACACATCCTGCAGGCCAAAAGAATCCCTCAGCCGCACACAGTCCAGTCGTGTAACAGACACCGGTCCCTTTGGCTGCTTCCTGGAGCCACCAGCCAAGCCAGGGGTAAAGCTGGCTGGCAAAGCAGATGCGTATGTTGGGGAGGCCAACGAGGTCTCTAAGTGCAGCATCTTAGAAATGCCCGTGTCCCAAGGAAGAGGTCACTGAGCCCATTGACTGGGTGGTGCAGAGCCAGAGCCAGGCAAACCAGGTTTCCAAGGCTGGGTGCCACGTGCCCCCCAGCTCTTTGCTCTGGGGCAGCCCTCTGGTAGTGCCCCCCCCCCCACCAGGGACAGCATCTGTCCACTTTGTGTGAAGAGTGTCTGCAGACCTAATGGCACTGATCAAGGACAGGCCTCCGGAAGTGTTCACTAAGCGGTATCTGGAGTCACTAGGTGCTCTTCTTACCTGGGGTCTCCGGTTGAACTTGAGCTCCCCCCATCGGCTGGGCTGCCCTCGCCCCAGGCGGAGACGCTGCTGATTGCGTTGTGATTAAACTTCCTGATTGAGGAGCCTCAGCGCTCTGGCCCCGCGCCCGAGGGTGGCAATATTTAGCACACTCTGCTTGGATCCCTAATTAAGTTATTTTTCAACACTGCCCTTCTCAAGGTCTCGTCCCTTTTGTCATTTCTTTGTGGCCCCTTCTCCCCGAGTCCCTGCCAGAACAAGAGAACAAAACAGTGTGGGTTCCCGGCTGCCAGGGCAGCTGCCGCACCCCGCGGGGACCCCCGTCTCCACCCGGGCAGACTCAGTCGGTAAAGCCGACTCAAACCTGTGCGACTCCTCGTCTTCTACCGAGACAGCTCGCAATCGCTCTGCTGGGAAGCTCAATCAAGTCGCACCATTTTTTTTTTTTTTCTTTTCCATTTTTCCAGTGCCCACCTGGTAAAACAAAATAAAAATAAAGTAAGCTCAGGGCTGATCTGTCATCCACTCTGTACAGGGGAGCAGGGACACGTGACTGCGAGTAACGGAGCAGCCCGCACCCGCGCTGCAGAGGCGCCCCGCCCGCGCGCTGACGTCACGGAAAAGCCCGGCGCGGCTCCAGCGCTCGCTATAAACCGCGGGCGGCTCGGGCCGGAGCGTGGACGGCAGCCTGCGGAGCTCCCGGCGATCGGTCGGCGATCCCGCTTCCTCTCGTACAGAAACCCACCCGGCGGGGCCCGCCAAGCGAGTAAGGGGACGTCTGGGTGCTCGCCGGCGCGTCGGGGCGGCGGGCAGGGAGGGGGCGTGCCCGGCCGCGGAACTTTCGGAGTTCTCGGGGCTCCTGGGGTGCGCACCCGGTGAGGATGCACTTCCTACCGATGACTCCAGCTCGGCTCCGCGCAGAGGTCCGGGTCCGCCCTCCCTGGCTCTGTGCGGGTCCGGTTGGCTGCTTTGCTGTCTCCAAAACTCAGATTGCTTTCGCGTGCGGGGTGCGGGGGCGGGATGCGGAGTGCGGAGTGCGGGGTGAGGTCTGTGTGTCACTGGCTGCTGCGCGCGGGTCTTGCTGCTCCAAGGGGGAGCGATTCCCCTTTTTCCTGTAGAGCAATCTGGGAGGACAGACTTCGGGGCCAGCGGGGTGGTCTCGCAAGATGAAAGTTGGAGCAAGTTGTTGAATGTCGTTTTTCCGAGAGTCTTTGGCCTTGTGATTTGCTTCAAGAAGGTGGATGGAGCTGAGTTAAATCTCCAGGAAGCTCAGCGTGGCCGTGGTGTGCTGAGAGTGAAGGCTGTCTCTGAATCTGATGGGTCTGAGTGAGAGCAGGTCATTTTCTTGCCAGAATGACTAGGCGTGGGGTGTTTGCCGCGTAGTACCTGTGCACAGGAGGGCAGGGTCGAGGGTGAGCCCGCGACTTAGATCGCCTGCACTCCTCGCAAAACCATCTCCGTGGGCAGCTGAAGAGTGTCAGGACGACCTTACTAAACATGGAAGTTGTCTTAAGTCCTGTCCAGTCCGGCCAGGGGCAGTGATGTCATTGCCACGTGTTTCCCACTGAGGCACAAAAGCCTGCAGGACGCTAGCGCAAGGGAGAGCCATGTTTAGACAAGAGCAGCTGACCTGGCCAGCCGGTCCCAGGGGCAGCACCGACTTGTTGCTCTTTCAGCTGTCTCTGGGTTCCATCCAGCTCTGAGTGGTGAGCCCAAGGCTTCTTTGAGGATGGAGCCAGCTCATGGACAGTGGGAGATGTTAACGGTATTTTTTCTCTATGCAAATGAGTTTGCCAGATGAACTGATTACTGATTGGGTGTGTGTGTGTGTGTGTGTGTGTGTGTGTGTGTGCGCGCGCGCGTGTGTATGTGTGTGTGTGTGTCCAGTTGAAAGCCTGGCTTGTTGGGGCTTGGGGGCTTTGATTGTTGCCGTCATTCTGGTACACCTAGTAAGATGCTAAGACAGGTGACGGACCATGTATTTGAGTCTCCCTCATGTTTACTCATGCTGGCATCTTGGTTGCTTTGCTCCCTAGGACCCCACGATGACGCTGAATAATGTCACCATGCGCCAGGGCACTGTGGGCATGCAGCCACAGCAGCAGCGCTGGAGCATCCCAGCTGATGGCAGGCATCTGATGGTCCAGAAAGAGCCTCACCCGTACAATCACCACAACCGCCACTCGGCCATGCCTGATGACCACTGCCGCCGGAGCTGGTCCTCAGACTCCACAGACTCTGTCATCTCCTCTGAGTCGGGGAACACTTACTACCGCGTGGTGCTCATAGGGGAGCAAGGGGTGGGCAAGTCCACCCTGGCCAACATCTTTGCGGGTGTGCATGACAGCATGGACAGCGACTGTGAGGTGCTGGGAGGTAGGTGGCCCAGCCCCAAGGGGCTTCTGCCCTTGGCAGTGGTCCAGGAAGTGGCAGTGAAGTGATAGGTCATTTCTCTGCAGAGCTGGGAGCTGAAGTTGTGAATATTTAGCACTGAATGGCAAAACAGACTCCCCAGAAAGATCCTGGTACAGGCTCCCAGGACAAGAACACAGAAATTCCTGTAGATGAGACCAAAATCTGCTGAGCCTGGGTCATAAAGGGACTTGCTGAGACTGTTGGTCTGAAGCCTCCAGGGCAGGCTGTTTAGAGATGTCAGAGCCAGAGGAAAGGATGCCACCTCAGTGTGCCAACTCTGACCTGGACCTATTCCAGGAGCTCCGTGTAGATGTAGCCTTTTTCATGGTTGGTCTTAAAACTAAACCAATTTGAAAAAACAAAACAAAACAAAACAAAACAAAAAAAAAACCCAATTAGGAGCATGTATCAGCTTATTTCTATCAATATTGGGTACTTCTATGGGTATAAGTTAGATTGATATCTGAAATAGTACAATAGTTTAAAAATTTTAAAACATAATGATGATAAATACTTTGTGTTGAATACTGCAGTTTTTTTGAGATAACTTTTCCTCACTAGTCTATGTCATTTATTTATTGAAGGCTTTCCTATTTTCAAAGCTGTTTTGAGGTGATACTATTTCATGGTGTATTCCTCAATGACAGGTGAAGTCCTGCCATCTATCTGTGACTGATACAAGGACCCTAGTCGCTCTTCATGCAGTATCCTTGTGCCATGGCTTCTGTCTTAGTGTGTGTGAGCAGGGCATCCAGGTGTCTCCATTTACAGTTGTGAGTGAAGGGAGCACTGTCCAGCACTTCTCTAAGTCTCGAGGTCTGTCCGTACTCTCACAGGCAACATGGAACCGAATCACAGACTTTCAGAGTAGAGAGATGGTGGTGATCACTTATCCCTTCTCAGTGCATTTGAATCCTGTCTCTGCAATAGCCCATTTCACTGGAAGATTTTTTTTTCCTCTTAGCTATCTCAGTGTCAGGGCCTTCACTACTTCAGAAGCAGCTCAGCTCGTGACTCACTGATGCAGCATTAAATTTCTCTCCTCACTTCTTGAATCCCAGGAACCGTAGATAATAAAGTGTCAAGGGAGAGGTAGGACCAGTGTGGGTTAGTTGGGTCTCTTTGTGAAGGCTGTGGGTGGCTGTGGCTAGAAGCACAGGAAAGGAAAAGGAAAAGCTAACCTTTGGAAGGGACATTTGTAGTAGGGACACTTTATCAGGTGTCTTATATTTGCTGTTATTTACTTTGATCCTTGCAAAAGTCTTGTACTCATGAATGAAAGGAATTTCAGGGAGACAAGCTGGCTGACTTAGAATCACCCAATGGGGAAACTGGCTTTGGAATTTGGGATTTTATGACCTTAGTTCAGTGTTTTTCCCATTTATGAGACATCCGTTCTCCCACCTGCTACGTGCTGTGTTTACTACATATGTTTTTGGTAATACAAGAATGGAACCAGGATTTTACAAGTGATGAACTGGAGGCTTACAAAGTCCAGTGACTATCCCAGGGTGAAAAATCTCTGCATAGTATGGCCAAGATTCAAACCTAGTTGTGCTTGGTCCCTAATCTCCTGCAGTAGATTTAAGTTCCAAGTGTTATTAGGTACGTGGCATGGTGACATCAGCCACATGCTCACCTCTGGGCTGGGTTCTCGGGGGGTGCCTTGAAGTGAAATGAAGAGCTACGTTAGGAAGTAATGAGAAAGTGCTTTGGGGACGGACATAAAGACGAGATGAACTGGGAGTGTAGCCTCTTTGTCCTTTGTTGAGCTACACTCCCAGCTTTTTTTATTTTGAGATAGGATCTCACTAAGTTCTAGGGCTGGGCTCAGACATGTAATCTTCCTACCTCAACCTTCAGTGTGCTGGGATCCCAGCCTGTGCCACCATGTCTGAACTTCTGTTTGTTTTTAAGGAGAGAAAACACAGTTAAAGGACACTAGTTTTGAGAAACATTTGTCCATTAGAGCAGGGTGGCGTGTCTCCAGAGGGCGATATCCCCAAGGGCATAGAGAATTAAAGCCAACTCATATCTGGAGTTTGGGAAGTAGGCTTCCTTATTTGGGATAACTCTTTGTTAAAAGACAAGAGAAGAGAGAGTGTTTACTTCCATAAACTGAGTTCCTGGCAATGAGAAACATCTCGAATGATCCATCTGTGCCCTAATTTATGCCATCTAGAATCATGTCCCTTATTTGTAGGTCCTGTTTGGAATCATGAGTTCACTTTATGTTTCCCAGGAGGAGGATTTTCCAATTAACACCCCTGCATTGTCCTGTCTTTTTCTTTTCTTTTTTTTGTCTTGTCTTTTTCTTTCAGCATTAACCATAAGAAAAAGATCTACACAAATTTCGATTATTGTCTCTCCTAATAAAGATGATATTGTTACAGTTGACATTGCAACAGTCTTCTGACTCTCCGTGCACACTTAGCGCCATCCCTGCATCCTTCCATGCATGCACTCAGCCATCCACGCATTCCTGAGCAGATACTGGACATACACTGCCGAGTTGGGTGAGTCACTATGCCTGTGCAGTGTCCTGGGCTATGTCCCTAGCAGGGCTCACAGTGCATGGCGGCCAGATAGACACCTTGAAAGAGTTACAGCAGAAAGTACAGTGAGAAACTGGAATTTGGATGAGGAAAAATAGTTCTAGATGTGGAAGTCAGAGAAAGCTTCATGGAAGAAGGTGTGTATGAGCTGAACTCTCAGGACAGGGGTTTGGAAGCCTGAGCTGGAGGAGCAGAGAGTCTGCACTTACCAGGGAGGTACAGGAAAGCCCACTGCACTTGGAGCCTGAGGTGTGGCCTTGGACTGGCTGTGATGCAGGCTTAGTGGGATGCTCTTGGCTAAGCCTCTTGGTTCCTTGAGGCTTCCTCATTAGTGTAGTTGGGGTGACTCTTCTTAGGCCATGATGGGGACTAAGGGGGTAACATTAAGCATGTATGTAGCAGTGTTGGCACATAGGAATCATAGAATAACATTGGTTACTGCCAGTTGGGGAGGCACTATTTATTTTCTTTTCATGAGCTTGATTCTTCTATATCTTTTTGTGGGCTGGGGATTGAACTTGGGGCCTTGCTCTTGCCAGGCAGGTGCTTATGCCACTGAGCTGTCTCCTCTGGCCTTAACTTCTAGAACTGTGGTTTTATTGCTCCTGGCCTCTGGCCTTACTCTGTTCCTCTTTGCACCTCATCACTCCTACCTGATATTTTTCAGATGGTTGGAGGAGAACTGAGTGAGGAGAGAAGAGGGCAATGTCTTGGAGCAGACGTTTCTTCCAGGGTTCCTGGGACCCTCTGGGGCCTGAAAGTGCAAACTAGGTGAAAGGGTTGCGGGGGGGGGGGGGGTATGTGCTGGAGCTTCAGAATGTTCCAGGCTCTGCAGGAGCCAGTCCTCGTGTGACACATCTGTGCAGGTTCCACCCAATGGTGAGCCAGGTTTGGGCCCAAGAGGCCTCCAAACATAAGGTGCATTGAGGGCAGAATTCTGTGGTAGGAAAGTTTTAGTCAGGGTGTGTGCACTAGGCATCAGGGCTACTGCAATAGGAGAGAGAGAGAGAGAGAGAGAGAGAGAGAGAGAGAGAGAGAGAGAGAGAGAGAGAGAGAGAGAGAGAGAGAGAGAGAGAGAGAGAGAGAGAGAGAGAGAGAGAGAGAGAGAGAGAGAGAGAGAGAGAGAGAGAGAGAGAGAGAGAGAGAGAATGAGAGAGAGAGATCAGGCTCAACTCCAAGCACAATGAGAGCAAGTGGTGATTTACAGCCAGGGAGCGGGTTGCGAAGCTCTGTGATGGAAAAGTACTAATAAGGTTAGGGGGGATTCCTGCTAAACCAACAATAGGAGTCTTGTTGAAGTTGGGCCAAGTCGGGACAAGCTCAGAGGTGGGAGATGAGGAAGGGGATGGGATGTGACTGGGAGGAGAGGGGGAGTCAGCTGTGCTGACTCAGCAGGACTCTGGCAGGATTCACAAAACCGGGCTATGCGAGGACAGACACGGAAACACAAGATAAAGGCCAAGTGCTGGAGCCTGTTTTTGTCAGAGGCTGATGCAGGTTTGATCAAGGAAGGTTTTGTCAGGAGGATTGGATGTGGAGAGACAGACCAAGCTGCGCTGGTCCAGGAAAGAGGCCAGTGGCTTCAGCGCCTTGAGCACCTCCTTGGCCCCAGCGACTTTGCTTGCTATGCAGAGTGTGCGAGGGGCACCCAGGCTTTAATCCTGGGAGGCCACCCAGACCTCAGTTGCTGAGAAGCTGCCCAGGCTGATGGGACTGCCTCTTGTCTCCAGCTCTGAGCATATTTCAGAAAGCTCCTCTAGAGGTCTGCATTCTTTGACCTGACTAACACTTGAACTTTATTTATTTATTTATTTATATTACTACTGGCTCAGCCTGCCCTGGGGGTGGGGCTGGCGCAGCTTGTGGTGGTGGTGGGGGGGGATGGAACTGCCCTCCCTGTGGTTACCTAAGCTTGCTTAAGCAGGCGCTTTAGATCCCTGAGCAATCTTGCCAGCCCCCTGATTAATGCTTGAAAAGACTAAGACGTGAGCTGAGGATCAAAGGAGGCAGAGATACCTAGAGCTCTGGTTACAAGCACCTGGTTAGTGGAGGGCCACCCAACAGATGCGCTGGGTACTGGGGGAGTCCTTGGGGCCTGCAGCCAGAGGTGACATAAACCATTGGCCTGCTTGGCAGTGAGAGGTTGGAGGCGACCTATTGCTTTCTGTCCCTACTTTCCAACCAGTGGCTTTCTTGCAGAGGTCAGGTCAGACAGAATGATCCCATCAGGAAACTTCCAGGATGTTGGAGTATCTTGTTTCTACTTTCATGGCCGTAATCTTTTAGCCCTTTTTTCTTTAGACCTCTCTTATCTCTGTTATACTAAGAGAAAGTAGCTCTGGCTTTGCCCCTCAGTTGTTGGAACAGCTTGTTATTATGTAAACTATTGGTTTCTTCAGCAGATCCCCTGTACCCATTTTTGAGTGTTAAGTCATGGCTGAGGGCAAAAAAAGTGTTCTTTTGAGACTTCTGGGTGCCAGGAAGGGTTTTTAGTGAAAAGATGAAAACTCTGTGGTAGCAGAGGGCCGTGGCCCTGTCAGACCCCCTCTGTGTGCCTCTGCATACTGAGGCCAGGCCTGCCTTGTAAGTCCGCATCCTGCTGTGGTCTGCTTCATGCCGCACACTGTGCTGTGACTCACGGGCAGGAGGGGTGTGACAGGTTTCTAATCCCCCAGAGAGAGTAGTTTCTCTGATGAAAAAAGTGGCATTTGAAGAGGTGGGGAGATGGATGGATAGAGCCCCCTCTAGTTAACATTATTCTCCTCTGCCTCTCTGATTTCTTCCCTTTCCCTCTTCTGATTTTAGCTCCTGGATAAGGAAACATTGCCTCTATAGAGGGGTGCTTGTTTCTATGAACCCCTGACTGTTAGAAAGCCCCTGCCTCTGTCTGGTGTGCTCCCCACAGCACTCTGAAGCTAGGATTTCCCTGGAGTAGGGATGTTGAGTGTGGCAAGGGCCAGCTTCTCATCTGAGCAAGTGAGGACAGCAGCCTGTGTGCCCAGGCTCCTTAGGTGTGATTGTGGCTGAGCTCTAAGGGGTGGGCACCATTATTGATCCCATTTCACAGATGAGGGAAGCTGCAGGGAACTCGCATAAGTGGTCCTGTCCTACATAATGAACAAGGGATGGAATCCAGGTTCTGAGTCATATTTTCCACTGTCACAGCCACATATCGGGTTTATCATTTGTGCATATGTTGGACCATTCATTCGTTCATTCACTCATTCATTCATTAACTCACTCACTCATTCATTCCCTGGACACATTGTTGTTGATTATTTGTACTATTCTAGGTGCTGGCCTAGGTATCAGGGGCCGTAGTGTACAGTAAAAACACAAATTTCTACTCTAGCATTCTGGGGAGCCGGAGAAACAAATAATACAATAACTAAGCTTTTATATGTTGCATATTAGGTGACAGTAAATACGAAGAAACAAAATAGGACAAGGGGGTAAGGAATCTTGGTGAGGGTGAAGTGTTGCCATTTTGAATTGATGGCAGGGGGTACCCTCCCCAGGAAGCAGCAGGGGAACAGTCTTGCAGATATCTGAGGGGAGAGATTCTAGGCAAAAGGGTCACCAAGAGAAATGACAAATTACTAAAAAAAAGTCATTGCTTTTAAATGGTGAAATCCAAAACAGAAAACTTTACTTTGAAAATAGAGTAGAGCAGGGCTCAGTTGTACATGGTTGATGGGAATCCTGCTTGTAGACACCCAGGACACCCTCCCTGCCACCCCTTGCAGCGTTCTCCAAGCTGCAGTTGCTTTGGCCCATTGTACAGTGCTTACCCTTCACCTCCGCTTAGTGTGAACTCAAAGGCGGGGAAGAAAGTTTCCATTGCCAGGGAGGGGGTGCACTGCTGTGCTCCTCAAGACCAGAAAACAGCCCACGCAGTCCTAGGGAGCTGTATTAATGTTTCTTCCAAAGGAAGAAAAGTATAATCTGCACAGGGGCGGCCACAAGATTTTTCTCCTGTATTGCCCCAAGAGGAGATGTCTCTGTGCTCAAAGCTCTTGAAATGGCCAGTGAGTATGCAGGAGACCCTCGCTGAGCGGTACAGTGGGCTTCCACATAAAGTACGTGGAAGTGGAGCTCGCAGTTAGTGCTTCTCAGAGCCTCATCTGTTGAGTGAGTCAAAAGCTCTTAAGTGAGTTTATCCTAGTAAATGGTTTCCCTGAGCAAAAGCTCCAAGAATGGTGGAAATGAATCCTTTTCCACTCAAGTGGTTTGAGAGATCTTAATAAGTACTGGAGGAATCTACATCATACCTTGTTGAAGATGACAAGACTAGTCCTTCACCTTTGCAGCTATCTGTGTATTTGTATAATTAGTTGCATATTTAGTAAGTTTATTTTCTAGGGCAACTTTCTCTGTGGCCTTCTTAGGTTAAAGTGTTGCCTATTCGATGTTTGTTCTTTTCTAGAAGATACCTACGAGCGAACCCTGATCGTTGACGGGGAAAGTGCGACAATCATCCTTCTGGACATGTGGGAAAATAAGGTACGCAGAAGCTGGGGCTCTAGACACAGAACGTGGCACCTGGGCTGCCAGCCTTCAGTCACAAGGCGAGGCTGTGTAGGCAGGAGGAGAGGGAAAAAAAAAAAAAAAAAAAAGAAAAAGAAAAGAAAGAAAAAAAAGAACCTGGGGCTCTTGGCGAAGGTTTTCAGGGCTCACCTTTCAATAGGCTGGTGTAAGGGTGACCTTGTGTGACATGGTGGCTGTTACGGCTGAGGTGGGCTCATTTCCTGGGTTAAAAGCATTCCCTTCTGAAAAGCAAGAATGTTCTAAGGAGCGGGCCATTCGCAGATGAGCTCCAAATAGCAAGCAAGTTGCAGTGCTTTGCCCTTTGTTCTGCTAACCCCCCCCCCCCCCAACAAAAAGCCTATTTGCTTTAGGGAATGTTCAAACAAGCACGGATGGTATTTTCAGCCACTTAAAACCATCGGGTATGAAGTTGACATTCTCAACACTAGTCTCCAACATTTGCTTTTGGATGTCCGAGCATATATGCTAGACCTTCTGTTTACTGAGAACTCTCGTGCTCACACAAGAGACTCTTAATGTTATCCCTTGGGAAAGGCAAAAGGAAGTTTTTAGAAAGTCAGAAGAGGCCTCTTTTGGGGTAGCTTAGACAGAGATGCTGTTTGGCAGAATAGCTATGCAATTTTTCAATTCAAGCTGTAGAGGAAATTGGGAAGAGACAAAGCTGGGCATAGGTGCGGTGCAGACTAGCCATCGATCCAGCCCTCAGGCATTTGCTGGCACGAAGACAGCACAGTCTGGATTTGGGGGAGTCCCAGGTGGCTTTCTTTCCACCTCATTTCCTGGGTGACCTGAGCTCACAGAAGATCTTCCTGTCTCTGTAGGGAGAGAATGAGTGGCTCCAGGAGCATTGCATGCAGGTTGGGGACGCCTACCTGATTGTCTATTCTATCACGGACCGGGCGAGCTTTGAGAAGGCGTCGGAGCTGCGTATCCAGCTCCGTAGGGCTCGGCAGACAGAGGACATTCCTATAATTTTGGTTGGCAACAAAAGTGACCTGGTGCGGTGCCGGGAAGTGTCTGTGTCAGGTAAGAGGGTTGGTGCCTCACCGTGGAAACCATCCTGGGGTCACGTGCTCTTGCCTTCACACAGAGCTCTTCCTTCTTTCCTGAGCCTGGAACCCCAACCTTGTTAAAGTGTACATGGAGCTGTATGTGGCCCTTTTTAACACTGCTACCATCCTGGTGTCCCTGCCTTATCCATCTGGTTTTTGTGAGACTCCAATCTCCTGGCTCCCAAGCGTTTCCTGGGAACTTTCCCACAATTTTTTCCTGGAATTCTTCAGGGAAGAGATCACACTCAGGGGTTTACTGGCCATCCCCAGGCTCCTCTTTGTCCTTTCAGTCTCCATGAAGATCTTAGGAGTTTAGGAAGGGAGCAGAGCAGCTTTGTAAGGCGGATGGAGATCTGTGCTGTAGGAGGATTATGGGAAGGGCTTTTTGACTCCAGCTAGCATTGGTCCCGCTAAACCCTAAAAATATTGTACTGTACTCTCCTGCTGTGCCCCTCCCCCATCCCTTGCTTCCTAAATTTCAGTTATGTCATCAGTCACGTGGCATTCAAATATTTTTGCCGTACTAGCACAAGGTTAATTCCTATTTGTTGAGTGGGCCCCTAAGTGATTTAAGCACCCTTGGATTTTACTGGCCTAATATAGATATTATCCCTGGTACAACTAGAAAAATGAAATACAGTATTGCCAGTCCCTGCTCAGGATAAAAGAAGCACAGTCGAGACAGTGTACTTAACTAGTTGGGAATGTCTTACTGCTGGGACATGCCTGTCTATAGCAGTCACTTCTCAAACACAAAAAAATATTTGAAATTAAGACTCTCCTAGGAAAGCTTGAATAATTTGATATAACTATACTTGTAAAATCCTGTCTTTTTTCCTCAAAATATTTTATCAGAATTTTTTCCTTTTTAAAGAGAGGAAGTTCAAGTAGTAGAATTCTAATTTCTTATTGAGGAAACTGAGTCGGGAGAGTTTGGTTTGAGAATTTTATAGGCATGGCTTCACATTACAGGCTGTGTGGACTCCTTCATATTTTTATTTATTTTTTATTTTATTTATTTATTTTTATTTTTTGTGGGACCAGGGTTTGAACTCACAACCTTGCACTTGTCCAGCAGGCACTTGTGCCTCGGAGCTATCTCCCTAGCCCCCCTTCATATTTTTAGAAGACCTCCCCATTTTCCTCGTCTACTTGAATGGGAGGTCATAATTTATTTTCCAATGTTGTCATGAGCGGCGAAAAGAATGAGGCCTAGCCCTTGGCTCATAGTATGTCCATAATCAATGGAATTAAAGGTATTGCTTTGCTTTTGTAATTCAATAGCACTGTGTTTGAAGCCACTGGACCCTCACACAGGGAATTCAGTGAGCACTAGTTCTGAAGTCTCTCTTGCTTTCCGGAGCTCTCCTGTAAGCCTCATGCCCCAAGAGGGTGTGTGTCCTAGTGGGCTCCTCCATAGGCAGCATAGCTCACTAATCTACAGTTGCCCCAGTGCAATTTTAAATAACAGTCATCTAGCATGGCTGTGTGTGCCCAGTGGTCACCCTCTGCGTCCTCTCTGACTCTCCTGTGTCCTTTACCTCACCAGAAGGGCGAGCGTGTGCTGTTGTGTTTGACTGCAAGTTCATCGAGACCTCGGCTGCCGTGCAGCACAACGTGAAGGAGCTGTTTGAGGGCATCGTGCGTCAGGTTCGCCTTCGTCGGGACAGCAAGGAGAAGAACGAGCGGCGGCTGGCCTACCAGAAACGGAGGGAGAGCATCCCCAGGAAAGCCAGGCGCTTCTGGGGCAAGATCGTGGCCAAAAACAACAAGAACATGGCCTTCAAGCTCAAGTCCAAATCCTGTCATGACCTCTCTGTGCTCTAGACATATGGCTCCTTCCAGATGTCCTCTCCTGGATGTCGTCAGCGAAGGCCACTGGGATCAGTAATCTATATTAGATTGGATACCTAAGTATTAGATGTGGCTTCCTCCATTGTAGCCAGGAACTAACACGTCAGCCTCGTGGGCAAGAAAATGCATGGAAAGTGAAAGGCGTTCGCAGAGTCAGTATTTATTTATAGGAAAATGACCTCGCTACTTGGACATCCCAGATTTATTACTAAACCTGTTGAGTGTTCACAAGAATTTTCTTTCTCCTCTGGATAGTAAAGAATTGGAGCTTAGGAAAGAATGCCTACAAGAGAAATTTCATCTTTGAAATTTTACCCACTGGTCTTCCATGTGCGTCGGAGGCCACTGGGTCACAGAGAGACATAGGAGAGCTGTCCCAGGGCTTACACTGAGGAGAGTTTTCTGCGTATGTTGTTTCCTGGAGCTTGGACTTGCCGAACTCAGCTCGTCATGGTCACAACTGTTCTTGCTCCATCAAACTGTGAAAAGAAATGATGGACTGTGCTGGAAACTAAAGCTTAGCTTAAAATTTTTGTTCAGTCCTCACAGGATTTTGTAGGGTTGGGAACCAGTGTGTGTACTGCTTATAGGTTCAAAAACTGTATCTTTGCTTATGTGTCTAATACTTTTTTATTTGGAGAATTCTCATCAGCTTCAACTTCTAGTCAAACCACATTTTATGTTTTGTTATTTTTGAGATCATGGAGCCATTGTGAAAATATTTTAAAAGTCTGAATTATTCATAACCTGAAGTGCAAATACCAAGTTTTTAAGGACTGAATTTTTATAAAACATGTTACATAAAAACTTCTAGTACTCTGAGTTGACCCTTGTATGTCACAGCTTTGCTCTATTTATTATTTGCAAAATGACCATTTTAACATTTGATAAAACATATTTATGAAACATATTTCTTAATAAGGAAAACATCCATTTTATTACCATTTTCTATCTTTTTTCAAAATATGCAAGTTTTTTCGATATGTCTTACAATAAAATAAATAAAATCATTGAAAATAAAAGTAGTCTGCTTTCCTCCTCAAATAAGATAGTTATGGGGCTGGGGTGGTAGCTTGGCTATCTAAGTGCCTACCTGGCAAGCACCAGGACCCAGGTTTGATCCCCAGTACCACGTGCCAACCCAGGGTTCGTTTCAGGCAGGCCTTGAAACTGGCCATGGTGGCATACTCCTGTAATCCCAACACTGGGGAGGCTGAGACAGGAGGATCATTAGGAGTCTGAGCTGCATAGCAAGACCCTGTACCAAGTAAATAAATAAAAGACTTTTAAAAAAGATATTATTATTTTTCTATAGTCTTTAGAACAAGTATATTCCAAAGAGACAGATCCATTACGTTATTTCATTTTTTTCGTTAGTAGCAGTGCAGTCATGATTTGTTTTAAAGAGGATTCCTGACATTTTTTCTCCTTTGGAATCATGATTCACAGTAATGCAAAGTTATTTTTGGCTCGTTCAGTTGGGAGGTATTTAGGGTCATCTAAATGCTATGCTATCGTCAGAGCCAAATCGACCTTTTACTTTGGTCTGGCAAATTCCTGCATGAACAGATGGGTCCCACTTTGTTCCCTCAAAGCTCACGGTCTTAAGCTTGGTTAAAGCTTTAGGGGAAGTTAAAAAAATGGGGGGGTATGTAGTGCTTTTCTGTCTGAGATCCAGCTGGGCAAAGCTTTCCTGTTCTCCTCTCTAACACTAACGTGGCCTGACGGTCTCGTGGCAATCCTGGAAGGGCTGCGTGCAGCAATGGGGCACCCTGGGGTGGCCCTTTCGTACCTTCTCATCCCTGTGTGAGCCTCTTTCGTTTGTGCATCCCTGCTTCTCTGCGTCTGTGCTCAGACACACACGAATGAACGACCACGGGACTTCGCACATTGTCTAAAGTGAACACAGCTTGAAAAGTGAGCGATCTTTTGGACATTTATTTTCCAAGCTGAGGGCCAAAGTTCCATCTCTGTGCACTTTGCATCTCAAGTGGCTCAAGGAAATGGTGCGGGGAGATAATAAGGGTAAAGATTCTGGTCGAATGGGCCTGGGATGAAACTTGGCTGTGTCATGTAACATTAATGTGTCTTTGAGGGAAAGATCGAATGTTTCTACTGCTCGGTTTCTGCATCTGCAAAATGGGCTTGCTAATAGAAGCCAGAGAAGGTAGGTGTGGGGAGAGCGTCTTTTAGTCTGCTGAGTGGTACGGAGCTCGAAAAGGGCCAGTTTTCATTATTTATTCTTGCGCATCTTTCCTTCTGCATAAATTTGAACGAAACTCCTTTCTGTGAGTGGCTGCTACTGTTCCTTTTCACCCCTGTGCTCTGCAGTGAACACGGAGAGACTTTCAGAAGAGTTTCTTCTGGAATTCATGGCTCCTCCCAGGTCCTTCGGGAGGGCAACAGAAGCTCATTTCCCAGCAAAGCAGAGCAGGGCTGCAGTGACTTAGTGATTTTTATGTAGATGATAACAGCTGGGCCAAGATGAGGTCACACGTAACTCTTGGTCATTGCATATTCTACTTTCAAAATGTTCTCAGGCACATCTTCCCCACGCCATATACATAGCTGACACAGACACATTATTGCTCTATTGTCTATTCTCAGACACAACTGTCCCCTTTGGTCTTTCAGGCTCTGTGGCTGATGGCCCCCACACCCCAAGCCCACCAGATCAAAGGCCTGTTCCAGATCATCACACCTCCTGGATTGGCCCTTGTAGGACAACACAGGCCACCTTACATCTGAGAGGCCTCTTGGTTTCCAGCTGCAGCCCTGGGGTCAGACTGGCTTTCAGCCCTTTCCTGGAGTGACCCAGGTGACAGTCGGGTCTGTGCCAGCCTCAGCTTCCCTCCACAGTGTGCAGACAGCAGGATGCCTGTCTGCTGGGGCTGGGCTGAGAGTGGCATGAGACCTGCCCACTCACAGGCCACCATCAGAGTGAATGGTGGCCATCCCTGCTCTAACATGGTGTCTGAGCCTCTGCTCCCTCACGATTCTGCACATAGTGTTGATGGGTTCTGGGAATCTAATGGTGACCAAGTCATTATCCTTATCCTCAGAAACCTTGAAAGCATTGGATTTGTCCTCCAAAGCCAAAGAAGGTAGCATTGGAACGGGAAAGGGCTTGTTTTTTAAACTGTGGATGTATTATACTTGGAAAAGGTGGATTAGTTTCCATTAGATCAAATTCAAATAAAGAGAAAAATTAAAATGATTACCTGGAATGTAAATTAGGCTTTAAAAAATTCCATTTTTGGAGGTGGATATGGTGGCACACACCTGTAATCCTAGCATTTGCGAGGCTGAGGTGGGCGGATCCCCTTGAGTTTGAGGTCAGCCTGGGCTACATAGTGGGTTCAAGGCCATAGTGAAGTATAGTGAGACCTTGCCTCAAAATCCATCCATCCATCCATCCATCCATCCATCCATCCATTTTGGGGAAGTGGTTGCATTAGAGAAACGTTGGCTTTTATGCATTCTACATTTTTGCTTGCTGATATGTGAACCAATGCAGGGCAAGAGGCCAGTTATGGTGCTCCTCCTCATACAGAGTGCCAAAGAGAACTCATGGTGGGAGAAGGCAGCCTGGCCTTCAAGGAGCTTTTACTGCGGAGCATAGAGGCAGCAAGTGAGGTCAATGAAGTCAACTACACAAAAGCCTGAGTGTGATGTTGAAGACAGTAACAGCCATCAGGGATGAGACCTGAGGCTGTGGGAGTGTGGGTGGAGAAAGACGTCCTGGCTGGGAGGCGTAGCTCTTGGCAGTCTCGCCTGTGCCCTCCTCCCTGCCCCATGAAGAGAGCACATTTGTTGTGTAGCTCCCCTCCACCGTGAGGTTTGTGCCATGGAGCCTGATGAACGTGGCCTGGAACCTCTCCCTTTAAGTCACAGCCTTGGGTCTCCTGGCCAGCAATGGGAAAGCTGCCTGTAAGAGAACAGAGAGCTTTGGGCACAGAGAAGCTACACTAGCAAGAGGCCATGTCGAGACTGGAGGGATGGAGTTAGGAGCTGAGGAGTATCTGTGACCCTAGAACTGAAGCTTCAATGAAGCAGCCTTCCCTCAAGAGCCCTTCACAGGGAGGGTGTGCCTCAGATTCCTGGAGTTGAGCTCCAAGCCTTTAGAACTTCAAGGGGATCAGGTTTTTTTTTTTTTTTTTTAATTAATTTTTTTAAAAATAATTTTATTTTATTATATTTTTTTCTTGTTTCAGAACTTTTGTTTATTTATTTATTTTCATGGCCTGCTCAGCCTGCCCTGATGGCAGGGCTGGCGCAGCATGTGGTGCCCAGGAATCGAACCGCGGTCCCTGCAGCCACCCCCAAAACAGGGGCTTTAGACCACTGAGCCATCTCACCAGGCCTCAGATTTTGTTGTTTTAAGCCACCAAGCTGATGTTAAACTTAGCATTCCCAGAAAAGAAAATGCAGGCAGGCACTGTTATGCTTATGTCTGGATGTCCCCCCAAAGCCTCTGTGCTCTTTGGGGGACTTTTGGGAGGTGATTGGATCGCGGGGGCGTGACAGCCAGTGGCTTAGTCCACTGATGAACCGATAGCTTACTGCAAGGGGTGGGACCTGGACGGAAGACCACTGTGGGAGTGGCCTGGAAGGGCTTCTGTCTCCCTCCTCGGGCCTTGGCTTCATTTCCTGGCCGCCTCGAGAGCCGTTTCTCCTCGGTTGCGCCCCACTGCCATGCTGCCCTGCCCTGGAGCCTGCTCAGTATGGACCAAACCCTCTGCAGATGGTGAACGGAAAAGAACCTCCCTCCTTCACATTGCAGGTGTTGGTTGTCTTGTCTCAGCGATGAGAAAAATAACTAAGATAGGCATTTCAAACAAGTTAACTTAGCTTGGATAAGCCTCAGCTCCTTCCTCTGAAAAACAAGGGGAATAGTGCTCATCCTTGTAGGAAGGCCATGAGGCCTAAGTGCGAAGCACTTAGCTCCTTAGCTTATTGAGCAAAGAGACGGAGTAAGTGACACGGAGAGGGAAAAGCAACTACAGCAGACAGGGGACTCCGTGCTGAGAAGTTTGAACTTGGTTCTGAAGGCGATGTGGTGCTCCATGTTTCTGAACAGGGTGTGACTGATAGTTGTGGGGCTGTTTGAGGCCATCACTAGGATTGCTGAGGTGGCCGGAACAGCAAGGGAAGAGACCTACTTCTAGGTTGGCAAGGGGGAGGCCGCCACCAGCCTTGGGCTGGCATGTGGAGTGAGGCGTACAGGGAGGAAGCTGGTCATGGGGCAGGAGGGTCACCTGAGAATGTCTGTGCCCTGCGTCTGTTGGGCACTGAGAACGTATGTGCCTGGAACACTAATGGAGTTGGGTGAGCAGCTCTCAGAGCCGGGCGGCCCGATGCCAACCACAGCCAGATCACAGGGAGAAATGGTGGAATGAAAGTGGGGCAGAAATGATTGGCCAAGGCCCTGCTCCCCAGATTTCACCGCAGGAAAGATATGGATTCTTAATTTGTAATTGCCTGCAAACCAGCCACAGAGCAGCAAGAGACCCTGCACCCACAGTGCTCCAGTCCACGGGGAAAGGAGGAAGTAAGTAGTGTTATTGTTGTTATGTGGTGGGGGGGGGCAGGGGGAATGTATGCAAAATAAAGACATGGGGTGTTCAGCACAAGAATAAACAGATAAATCTGTGTGTGTGTGTGTGTGTGTGTGTGTGTGTGTGTGTGTGTGTAGAGGTAGAAAAAGAGCTTGCAGTTATAGGAAAAGCAGAGTGCTTCCAACAGATAGCTTCACATAGCTGCTCGACTCTCACCTCCTTCCATGTTCCAATCTACATGTTCCAGAAATGGGGCTGCTGCTGATGGCTTTATTTATTTATTTATTTATTTATTTATTTATTAGAAGCTAAAAAAGACAGAGTATTCAAGAAGCACAAGCCCTCTCTGATGTCCAAGACAAATCCTGGTAATTCAGGGTTGTGGAGACTGTGGTCAAACAAGTAAAAACAACAGCGTCCTTGCATAGTCTATTGCACCAAAGTCTTTTTAACTTCTTAATTTAAAACACAGATGCTACCTCTTTCCTGTCAGGCTTTAGGAAATATCAAAATTCAGAAGGACTGAGGGATATTGTTGCTATGCTCACTCAAAGCCCCCATGCAGTTGCTTGAATTCTCAGGTACTTTCTTGAAAAGTATTTGCAAATTTATATACCTACACATATACGATATATTTTTTTTAATATAAATTTTATTTATTTATTTATTTTCTTGTTTCAGAACCTTTGTTTATTCACTCATTTTTATGGCCGGCTCAGACCACCCCAAGGGCAGGGCTGGCACAGCATGTGGTGCCGGGGATCGAACTGCGGTCCTTGAAGCCGCCCAAGCTTCCCCAAGCAGGCGCTTTAGACCACTGAGCCATCCCGCTGGGCCCGATATACGATATTGATACATCTCATGTCCAGAGACTATTGAGCTTGTAGTAGGAAGCCCACATGAGCACATGCATATGTATATGTATGTGTTCATGCACACCTGTATGTATGGGCAGGATGCACAAGGCATATGCATGTAAGCCAGGCCGGTTGGAATCTGGAAAATAATTGCAGTACATATTTTTTAAAAGGGAGTTAAAAATAGTAAGACAAACAAAAACATTGGAAAAGATACAGAATTTCACTAAGCAATATAATAGAAATTCAACGGTGATATTTTGCATATTATTGCCTTCAAATTACCAGACATAAGCACGCAAAATTGGTCTAAAAAAGTCATACAAATTAAAAAGCACAGAGAGAAAAATATTTATGCATTGACTGCTCCTTTCAATAGATCATCAGAAATCAGCAGTACAATTATCCAAGCTATCCTATGTATATACGTATGTATTTCTTTTTTCTCTTCCTTCCTTTCTTTATTTTTTAACCCCTTCCCTTCATCCCAGCTGTTCCTTCCCTTTGGACAGTGTCTTTCTCTTTCACAGTATCCATCATACCTTTCAGATTTTATTTACTCTTTCATGTTCTTGCACTAGGAAGATGATATGAGGTTTACACATGCAGGTCTGATTTATTTCACTTATGACTATGGTCTCAGGAACAACTGCTGGGTCTCTATCCCCTATGTATGTATTAAGGATAGGCCCTTGCTGGGGAGAGGAGCACCCACAGACTCACAGGCAGGGCACGTGTATGAACATCAGAGACTGGATCCAGAATCATGAGGCCTGCAACTCAAGCAGCCAGTCAGGTTTTATTTGACTAAAAAACACAACTGGTTATATTTGAAAGTAGTAATTTCTTTTTCTATAAACATCAGGCCAGACAAGGCAATGAGGTAGGAGTGGAAATCCTATTAAAAAATCTAAAGGAAATTGCCTCATGATTCATCTATTTGATTATAAGATGGAGCTGGTGGCCTGCCATAATGTGTTTCAATATTTGGAAACAGCCTGTGAGGAGCCTGGCTTATTGGAGGAATGACTGGGCAAAAGTGTGCTGAGCTGGGATAGAAAAGGGAAAATAAGAGAAGGCGGGGCCTTCCCATATCTTTTGGACTAGAACTGCAGCGTGGTGAATACGCAACCCCAGGGAGTGGGCGGTGGCCTAGCCAGCCTGCCATCACACCTTCGTGCAGGGCTGTGTGAAGGGGACACTTGGTTGTCCCATGGAATGATGAGAGTCCCAGCCAGGGGTCCATGGGGACAGAAGAGACTGATGTTTAGTTAGCTCTCTGTGTCACACAGTGTTACGATTTGTGTCTCGGTGTCCCCCCAAAGTCCCATGCAGAGTCATGGAGCGGCTTCTAAAGTTTGTGGTTAATTCTTGATCCAGTGCTAGGATTGTGGGTGTGGGTGCTGCCACCTGCCCTGGGACAGATAATCTGCACTGCAACCTAAGGAGGGGCGAGAGGCTTGCAAGAAGTGAAGTGGCTGTCCCTCCCTTTGCTGTTTGTTGTTTTCACCTGCCATAAGTGGCTGTCCTCTGCCCTGTGCCACTCTGCTGTGGAGCAGTCGAATACGGACTGAAACCTCCACTAACTGTGAGCTAAATGAACCTTTCCTTCCTCAGGGTTATGTGTCAGCTATTTTGTCCCAGCAATGAGAGAAGAGTAACCTGGACACATATACTGCCTCCAAAAGACTCAGGCTTAGTCTTTGCATGTTCTTAGCTCTTAAGCCCCCCGTGCCTTTGTGCACAGAGAAGTACCAAGACTCTGAAATGAACTGCGACCTGCATCAAGTGATCTAGTAACCTGGTTGCTCTACAACACAGGGTTCTGGCTCCAGCTGACAAGAACATACTGCTGTGTTACCTGCGTCCACACCATGACATCAGAGAGGAGTTGTGGTCCCCTGCTTGGGCCTGTGTTCTTCCTAGCGTATCTTCTGAGCCTCACCAGCCCCAGGTTCTTGGCTTCTGCTGTCAGAGAGGTGGACCTGTCCTGGGGCCAGGGAACACTGGCCTTGGAGTGGAGAGCTCTAGATGCAGCCTTGGCTTTGATAGTGATTTGTGAGCTGTGGAATTGTCACATATAAGATAAGAATAATGACCTCCCCCCCTGTTGAGGACACACAGGAATAGGTGAAACTGGGGTAGCTACAGCCCTCTGTGTACAGGAAGGGTATGTGGCATGTTTGCGCTGCAGTCACCTCAGCAGTGTGAGGGGAAATTCCAGTCATATCTGACCAAGCTGGGAAAAGACCTCTAGGGGTAAGTGGGTCTCTCAAAGGCTGCTCACCGCCAGCTCACCTCTGGTTCCAGCATGGGACAGATGCTCACCTGCTTTGCGCTACATTGCCTGGC